>PVIJ01003016.1:0-55243 GCA_004024925.1 Scalopus aquaticus | reverse complement strand
ATATGTATAAATAAAAAAAATAAATCTTTAAAAAAAAAAAAAAAAAAAAAAAGAAAAAAATATTTTTAAAAAAAAAAAAAAAAAAAAAACATTATATAGGTTTCAGGTGTATACCTTTATAAATCAACATCTGCATGTACTACATTTTGTTTACCACTAAACGCCCAGTTCTGTCCTTCACAAAACATTTGACCCCTTTTATGCAAGATGTGTTATTTCTAACCAGAAGTGCACATGCTTCTGATGATCAGGAAACCTGAAAAATAAATTGGAAAATCCACATGAAAATTTTAGCCCAATGCTTGATCTATAGATATACCCATTAAAAGCTGCCATCAGGCGATACCTGATGGGAAGAACCCTCATGTTACCACAGTTAAAAGAACATATTTTTATTTTAAAAAAATAGAAAAGCTGTTATCAATTACATATGTGATTGTTACTGTTTGTTACTAGAGTAAGACTTTATCACTGGGAGTCAAAAGCTGCTGTTTCAGGACAAGGTTAGGAGAAATGCAAAAACTCACTAAGGGTCTGATTGAGCAATGTCCCACATCTGGTTGGAGACAAAATAATTTAATCAAGTGTGTTCAAACCCCAGGAGAACAGAGTAAAAATCCATGCTCCAAACGCCGTCCAAAAATAATGTCATGGAGTGAAAGTCTTTCCTCAATGGTGATGTTACTTCTAGGAATCTACCCCAGGAGAAAAACAAAATCCAAAATACAAAAAAAATGTTTATGTAAAATACTGTTCATTACATTTTTTATAAAAGCAAAATGTTTGGGAGATAAAGCTAAATATATGAGACACTTATCTTATGCAAATATTAAAACCCCATCTAAAATGATGGGGTGACATGCATCTAAAGAGGTGTGAACCTACACCCCTAATCATACACAGTGCCGTAAACCAACATTATCTCAGTAAAAAATAATAATAATTGTAATAATAATACCACTAAAAAATCAGAACCTCTGACATAAAGATTGAACTGTAGGGTAAACCCTGTGGATGATATCATACTAAATGTGATTACCATGACTTACATTAATGCAATTTGTACCTACATACTTACAAAATAAAATGAGCAGATTATTACTTTTAAAAAAGAATATACAACATACGGAAATTATTATTATGTTATAATTCTAAAAACCTTTATATAAAATTACACTCCCTGTGTAATCTCATTTAGATAGGATACGGGGAGGGGAATAAAGTATGTGATAATATTAGTTATGGTGATTTTTTTGAGTTTTAGACTATGCATAGCTTTCATTTTTTATTCTTCTTCAATTTTGCATATTTCCTCCAAAGCACCGAGGAAAATACATGTTAGTTCCTAAATAAATGAATAAGGTGAATGATCACCCTGTCTCCTGTCATAAGCATGACTTTGACTGTTCTGTCTCATGACATGAATAACCATGTGAGCATCTTCGCACTTCTGTGCTGCTGGAGTCAAATTTGCTGTCACTGACGACCAAAGAAACCTCTTTATTGGGCTTTATTGGGGGGCCACTGCATTCAACGTGAAATGTGACTCCAGTCTGAGTACTGCAAAGAGATCCACAGACCACTCAGACTTGGCTAACCTTTTCTCTTTCCTAATTTTATACAGCTCTCCAATGATGCTCAGATCTACATCCACCATCTGAATTTTAGGACTCCTGTGCTAAGCACACAGATGTTCTCTCTGTTGTCTGCCTTCTTGATGGCTCCCAATCAAAATCTGCTTCCGCTAAAGCCAGAAGCAAAGTTGATAACTGCTGTTTACCCCACTGGGATAAGAAGGGAAGAAGCTGTGGCCATGTCCTTTGCTCACTTGTGCTCTTCAGCTAGTGTTTTCCAACTCTAGAGCAAGGAAATTGAATGGAACCAAACAGAACCTTTGAGGGAAATTGCCTTCAGTTGATATTTTATTTCACTGTCTCTTGTCTTCTGAGTCTGTGAATAGGGTTAATTCAAATCTGAAAACCAAGTGCTGGAAGATTTCTGCTCATAAAAAAAACCTCTCAGAGAAACCTGAGCAAACAAAAACTAGCACAGTTTAATCTGCATTGCTATGTGCACTCCACACCGCCTCAGTACTGGTTTCCCCAAAGCATGAGAAAGAAACTCCTTATATATGTTGTTGCTGGATCTTCTGAAGAAAGATATCAGCCTCTCGGGAATTGATTTAAGGAATAAGGTTTCATATTTGGTAAGTATGAAAGTAATGAGGCATTGCAAAAATTGGTACTTGGATTTAGCTGCTCCAGCTCGACAAAGGGTAAACACACATCATGGGCACTCAAGCAGAGGGAGGAGTGGGTGGTGAGTAAAGAGAAATGGAAGGGAGAATGGGGCAAAAATAGCACTCAGCAAGAGCAGAGCAGCTTGAAAAGAACCCTCCAGGAGGGGAAGGAGCAGGGGTCAAGACCTGAGCGAAGAGCACGCGGACTGCGTGATGGATCACGGAGCTGTAGTGGTGGGAGAAGCACAGAGACCACACCTGCGGGGAGAAATCAAATACTGTACAAAAATGAACAATGATGTAAGAAAACAAACATTAAAAAGAAAAAGAAAAGAACCCTATGGATCTGGAGAACATTGCTCTTAGGGGACCGAGGGCTTCCAGTATGTGTAGTTTAATCTGTCGACTGTGCCTGAACGGGGACTAGAGTTTAGTCCAAGTTGCAGACAGAGCAGATAAAAAAGGCAAAGCATGGATGAGAAATGGAACCCCTCACGCAGTGAAGCAAAGAAAGATAGTGGTTGCAAGTCGACTGGCATTGTGTCATTCACATTCCTTTTCCTCTAAGGATGATTAAGGGTAAATTACACTCACTGGCATATTGCATCTGCCTTAAACCTGACACCCTCTCCTGGTAGTTGTAGTATGAGCGAACCTGGCCCGCGCTGACAGCTGGGGTACTTTGCATCTTATCGAAAAGTGATTACTTAGGGCCAGAGGCCAGGAGGTGCAGAATCTTGGACCCCATTCTGTGCAGAAAATTTATAGTGTCTTTTTAATTTGAAATAGTTACTCTCTTTCAGTAACCACACCCAACTTTAGAGGTCATCAATCTCCTCTGTTTTTTCTTACTACAAATGTGATGCTATAATGTGGAACTCTAATGCATTCTCACCATACTAAAAAAGTAAAGACTGAATAAGTATTTATAGAAAGTAATTAAATTAAACCTAAACCTCAGATTAATATTTCTCCCAGAATTAGAATCCTCCACTTTTAGAAACACTGATATTCACTATTCACTGTGCTTTAACAAGCACATCACTTCACTTTTCTAGGTCTGTTTCCCCGTCTATGAAATGATGATGTATGAGTATATGAGGAAGAGGTGAGGTGTGATTATATGAATGAGTATATACATGTAAAATAGCAAAAATAACATCCTGATTCTTCTTTTATGCAACTGGTGACAAGTCACACAGAGCTTTCAGTCAGTCTAGCTCTTGCTTTCAAGCACATAACCTTTAGAAGGAAATTGCCATCCCTGGTCTGATCTTTTATTCATCTCAGGTCACTTCCAAACATGGCTTCTATGCTCAACCATGTAGATCTAACTATAAGGTACAAAACAAAGTACTCATGACAGGTACCTGTCCTAAAATTTATGGTTTAGAGGAGCAGAGGCAAAGGACTCGGCAACATATAATCAGTTTCTCCTGGATAGTTTGGTTGGAATGAAGGTGGGGTCAATTAAGAGTCCTACCTTGGGATCTTCTGTTGGACATAAGTAGAGGCAAATTTTCAGCAACATGACTTCTGTTTTGTTTGCCCAGTATATCAAATTTTGGGGAATGAAGTGCTTCTTTCCAATTCTGATTGACCTTATTCTTTATATAAATCCTTATGAGTAAAGGAAACACTGCCAAAATTTAGGGAGAGCGGAGAAGAACATAAAAATAATTATGTTTTTTTTTTATTCCAGGCCTTGTACTGAGTAGGGAGGATACATTTAGCTGCCTTGTCCTGGAGATAATTTGCACTAGCAACTGGGAGATCACAAGAGAAATTTGTGGTCACAAAGTACCTCAGTTCTGAGTCAGTTCTATATCCTTTTTTAAAGGTATTTTTTTCTAGTGAGTCAAGTAACTATTTAATCAGCACCTTTCTTTTGTATAATCTGAATACTGCTAGTTTTCATTATGCTTAGTTCCAAAAGGAACTTTAGAGGCTGTCTAGTTTGACATTTTGAATTGCCATAATAAGCATCTACTTGTTAATCACTGTTTCTCTAGCACCAAGTCCAGTGCCTGGCATATACTAAATGCTTAATATTTATTGACTTAGTAAGTGAAGGAACTAACTTTTAGCACAATCAGGTACAAGTCTTGTTAATAACAGACTGGAGTCAGAACCCAAGGCACCAGCCACGCAATCTTTCCACATTCATTTCTAGTTAAATAATTAAATTCAAGGAACCGTATTTAGCTCAAAACAAAGAGCGTTACAATTTCTTAATACCTTTAAAATTCATGTATTTTGAAATCTCTCTAAGCATGGAGACTTAGGATACAAACTGGATTTTGATGTGGACAGATATCCAATGGCAATGCTTTGTTTTCCTTCCCGGTGGTTAGGAGTACAATTCTGAAGGCAGACTGCCTAGGTGCAAATATGGACTTAGCCACACTGAACCATCCCCAAGACCTTGTGCAATTTACTTAGCCATTCTGTGACTGAAGTTCTCCGTTTATAAAATGGAAGCATGGTACCTGCCTCATGAAGTTGATGCCAGGGTTAAAATAATGAACATATGCAAAACACCTACAACCATACATGGTATGTGATAAATGTAAGCTATCAGTATATTTTTAGCTATTATTGATAATTCAATTTATAGAATTTTTGCAACTTCACACTTATGAAAAAATGTGTACATTTGAAGTTCAAGATGTAAATAAGTTTCCTCAGTCTTATTTCTGACTAAAATGTTGATGAGGTCTTATTTCTGACTAAAAGGTTCAGTGCTGAGGTTACAGGATTCCATAATCTAGCTGGGACATGTCAAGCAGTATCTCATGAGATGATTTGTATTAATCTGATCTTGGAAGGTAAGACATAATAGATCGCCAATTGATAAAAATGTAATGTCTTCTGTCTTCTTCATTACTTACGGAAACTCTAAAGGAGAAGGAGAGTCACAATTTTTCGTTTTGATTTGATGTTTTAGCATGCTATGTGTCTTGTCCACTTTGTGACAGTCAGCCACACCCAGAAGTGAGAAGAGCTGAAGTAATTTTGGCAGGTTTCCAATGTCAAACTCAGTTGGATGAAAATAGCTTTCCTTTGCCTGGCTAGTCGATAGGAAAAACATGAAAAAGTATGTAGAAGGTGGAGAAATTCTGGCAGGGCTTGAGACACATGTCTATGAAACAACTGAGATCAATATGAGGAGGGGCTTTACCTGTCTAACTCTGATAACTCAGCGGCTGAAGGCGAGTGGAAGAAATCTTCACTGAAGTCAAGCTCACCTTTTTCATGGTGGTGCCCACAAATCATTTCTTTATTCAATTCTCAGATAAGTTTTGAAATAATAAACCACCAGATGTGGTCATCACCACAGAAATGTAAGAAACAAGGTAGCTTTATTCCACCTAAAAATCCCTTCAGCGTATGTCAATTTCAACACCTGACGTCGCTGCAATGACACCAATGTGTTGAGAAGGAATTACTTTCCTAGAAGGAAGTATGGTTCACTTCTCATATCCTTCTAGTTATGACAGTTTCCTGCTTAGGCTCAGCTATTCTCTGAAGTGAAAACAGGAACTTCTCAGAAGATGACTAGACGGATATCCACGCTTTATTGGTATCACGAATGCATTTTCAAAGATATAAAGCAACTATGTGAAATGTTATACCTTTTCCTCAACCATCATTCTAGGCTTCATTCTCCAAGAATTTTGCTCTAAATAGTCATAGTGGATACTCCAAAATTTTAGCCCATGTTGAGTTAACCTTTGTGTATAACGTGAGATAGTGGTCTAAGTTCATTCTGTTGATATGGCTGTATAGTTTTCCCTACACCATTTGTTAAGGAAATGTTCCTTTTCCTTTGAATACTCTTGTCTAATTTGTCATAAATTTTCTGTCCTTATGAGTGCGGGTTTTTTTCTTCCTGGGGTTGCATTTCTGTTCCATTAGTCGCTGTGTCTATTTTTATTCCTTTACACAGTTTTGTAGTGGAATCTGAAGTTTCAGACTGTGATATCTCTATTCTTTATTGTCAGGAGTGTTTGGTTAGTAGAGGTCTTTAGTGGTTCCATATAAATTTCAGTCAATGTTTTCTCCAGATCTTTGAAAAATACCTTAATCTTTTGATAAGGATTGCATTGACATTGAACAAGGAGCATCTACCCATTTTATTGTGTAATTGTCTATTTCCTTTTAATAATAATACTGTCTTATAGTTTTTATTGTATAGGTCTTTCATAAACAGAGAAAATAAAAATGCATATCCTATATTGGAATATAATATTCACAATACGTATATCTAAATACTAGTATTCAGAATATATAAAATGTGGTGGCATCACTACTAAATTTAAAAACTAAGCCTCCACTCCTTGCCCAGCAGGCAAGTGTGGGAGCCTTGAATGGATAAAGGGAGTAGATGGGACAGCCTTGGGAACCTGTATATTAAGCTGATCATCTGAAGACCCAATGATCTTTTATGCTAATTCAGCTCATCAGTCAGGACACACCCAAGAACTAGTCCCCCTAACCAATCAATGATGCCTGGAGTATAAATAGAGCCTCAGGATCCTCTGTGCATGATAGGCTTCTGGTCTTGCCCACTCCTCCCTTAACGGTGTATTTTAATATATCCTCCTCTTCTGTTTTCCACTCCCTCTGATGAATTCTTTCACTCTCCTGCTCCTCTGACCTACTCCCAAGACATAAAGGATTCTTCCCACTCAATATTAAAAAGTAAACTTAATAAAAAGGGATCTGCAAGACTTGAACGCTTTACAAAAAAGAACTGAATGGCCAATGAGGGCATGAGAAGATGCTCAGCATTTTTGGATGATATCATGGACATATGAATTTAAACCATAATAAGGTAAAAATTCATGCCCATCACAATGGCCAAAATTGAAAAAAGTGACAATTAGTGTTGGTGAAAATGTGAAGAAATTGGCACTCTCATACATTTGTAGATGGCAGTATAAAATGGTAACCCTTTTTGAAAAAAACCTTCAGTTTGTTACCAAGTATACGTCTTCTTACTACTAAACAATTCCATATGTAGGTATCTTGTATGTGATCACAAAAATATTTTCATTTGTTCATAGCAGTTTTATTTATTATTGTTAAAACCTGGAAACAACCCCAGTGTTGCTCCACACAGGACAGATAATTTAGTTCATTCTATTAAAAAAAATTAGAAAGCAATAAAGGTGAGGAAGAGAAAAAATAAACATTAAAAGATAAGGGTTATCTTGGGGACTTAACTTTAAAAGATAGAAGGAAACTTTCTGAAAGGATGTGTTTTTATAACTCAATAAGAATGATGCTACTCAGATGTGTACATTTGCCAAAAATAATTGAACTGTACACTAAAAATGGATGCATTTTATCTGATGTAAATTTTACTCCAATAAAGTTGTTTTAAAACAAAGACATTGTAAATCTGATAACTAGTCACTCTCTTCTCTAGAGCAGCAGGAATGTGTTTTTAGGCTAAAGGTGATAGTTTTATTTGCAAACATATGTCAGCTTTTACTTTGATGCCAAAAAATGAAATAGTATGTCCTCGAGGTACTTGACAGTTGTGGCAAATGTGTGCCAGTCAGAAATGGAGTAAAGGATGCAGAAGTGTAACAGGGTGGTCCGCAGGAGAAAGGGTGTGTCCCAGCTTCCCTGTCCCACCTAAGGTAGGGTAGAACTGAGCAGGATATAAGAAGCTTGAGACACACACAGAGGACACACAGAGGAGACACAGAACGCAGACAGAAGACAGGAGGAGATGGAAGAAGGATGGAAAGTCAGAAGAGGCCCAAGGAGCAGGGAGACTTGCAAAGAAGCTGCACTGGCCTGGTCTGATTGAAATAGATGTGGGTGAGAGACCCATGGGGAAAGTTAACGATGGCTGTGTTGATTCTGGTTTTGATTTTGTTCTGTTCCTCTCAGAATTGTCTGGCTGTTTCTGACCCTTATGTGTGGGTCCCTGCCAAAAGCTGTTCTAGACTAGTGGCAGGCTTTCGAGACTTGCTTTGGGCCAATCCCGTTTGGGTGGACTTTTACCCACGAGGAGTTGGATAGCATTGGGTGCTTGACTTAGAAAATGCATTCTTTGTCTTTTCTAATTGTATTAAAGTCTGGTTTCCACAAAAGGTCCTAAATGCTTTGTATTGATGCGGTGGATGGCAGAACCCATTTAGAAAAGGGCAGTTTTGGGGGTTTCGGGGGTGCCCCTCTCCCCTGTCCTGTAACAGAAGAAGAAAAATAAGAAAAGTGTCCAGTGGGGTAGCAAGGATTTAAAGAAGGAATTTGTGCACTCCAGGCAAGATCACAAACCTAGGAGGGTGTGTCTGTGAGTAATCTATTGAGAAGATAATCTGAGGGTGCTGATGGGTAGGAGAAGATCAGGAGGAAGTGGTTTACTAATGCAGACCCTTTACTCTGAAATGCCTTGGGTTTGGAGTCTGGAGCCTGAGACCAGTTTAATTTGCATAAACCTTTGAAAAAGGTGAATCCTTCTAATATCTTGGGCTGCTATTTAAACATAATGCTCAGAAGCAAACAATGTAGACTCCTTTCCCTTCTTGACTCTGGACCTTGCTCTGACCCTGTGTAAAACACGGAACTGCTAGTTGGGGCAGTCATCACCCACCCTAAACAAATAAAAAAAAAGCCATCCTGACTATTCCAGTTGATTTGTCCTATCTTATAAATGACTCTTATTCCTTCCCAGATTATTACAGTTAGTTCCTTGTTCTCCATACCTGCATGAGATGAATAGAAAAATGTCAAAATCTTACTGGACACTTACTAGAGCTCCATAGAGCTTGGAAGGAGGATTGAAAGGAACATCTGGTTCTAGTGAGGTTTGGGGATTTTCGGGTTTTCTATTACACTCCAACTCTGACGTTCACAATTAGCAATTTCACTGAATGAGTTCTTTTGCTTTCTCTCCTCAGCAACTAGGGAGGATGCTTGATAGTTTAGCAATAGAGACAATGTAAACCATGGGAAAAAGCATCAGCTGACTTAGGTTCAATTTCTTACTCTGCCTCTCTGTGGAACCTAAAATAAGTCAAGTAATGTCTCTAAATTTCAGTTTTGTCATCTTTTATATGGGGATAATAACACTTGGCTCAAAGGGTTGTCATGATTAAATAAGGTATTAATGTATTTGACATTTGTCAAATATAGGAAACAGTGTCTGTCACGGGGAAGCCCATGACATTGTGAGCTATTGTTATGTATTGTGAATTCTCACCCTTCTAAACTTGAGTGGTTTATTTTTATATCATTCTATTTGATCCTATCTTATCCACTCTTCCTGAAATTTCAGAATCCCCTACCTCATCTAAATCACTTATCACTATATCTTTCATATAAATAAACCTTCAACAAATGGTCCTTATTGTTATTACTATGTTATTTTTATTAAATTATATTTGTTAACATGTGGTACAAAATAGACATTAGGAGGTCAGTGATCTAGAGACACCTCATCTGACCATGTTATTCAAATGAGAACCAGGAAATCTCAAATATTTCTTTGAGAACCATGAAGAGCCTGAGTCTTAATACAGAATCTAGGCCCAAAAGTAGATTTTCCCTGTGCTTGGACTGCTAACTCTGAGCTTTGGTGAATGGGCAACAAGAGAAGGGGTGTACCCCTTTTTATCTCAGAACAATTACCATGTTAATCTGTTGATATCTCTAATTATAAGTCACATTATCTCTTTGTTAATGTCTTGTTCCTCACCTGCTCCTTCATTCTCTTGGGTACCCCTCCCTCCCTATATAATTCCTAGTATCTGGCTTCCTCACCAACAAGATAAAGCTCTCTCTATATCAAACCATTTGTTTTATCCCTTATAAAACACTCTTATTGAACATTTTTCCTTTCCAAATCCTATCATGCACATATCAAGGCTTTTGTGGACCATGCTAAGTACTGGAAAGACTGGCTGATGAAATGTCTAAGAAAGTCCTTATCCACAAAAAGTTATGATTTTTTAATGGAAGTCAGACTAACAAAAATTAATTAATTTCATAGAGAAGAACTGATTCAGCATCTTCTGTGTATAGAATACTTTATTGAACCCCCCAAATACAGAATAACCTAGGAGCCATGGTTGCCAGCTCTCTTGGTGAGGAGACAGAACAGACACAGGAACAAAAGCGCAGCAACGTCATTTACATCTTGTCGAATACAGAGAAGCGTTAAAGTGGATTAGAGTGCAGGGACCATCACTAAGGGCGACTTACCAGGCAATACTTCTTGGAGGAAGTGGAACCTGACCTGTATTTGAAATAGGGAATAGTTTAGGGAAATGGCAAAGAGGAGGGTGTGTAAGGCATTCCAGGCTGGGGAGCAGTGTGAACAAAGGGGTGGTGTCAGGAATGTGGCAGATTGTTTGGAGACAATGACTGCTCTGTTGAGCAGCAGCTGAGAGGTGAGACTTTACAGGGTCATGAATGCAAATCTAAGGAGCTTATATTTGATCCTCTGACTGTGTTTCAGTCTTAGGGCTCCGCAGAAGAGATCTCAAATGGTACACAGAGAATTCAGTGCAAGAAGGAAGGTGGGCCTCCCCGGTGGCGCAGCGGCTGAGCTCGGTGCTGTGGAGCTGTTGGCAGTGGCGACACGAGTTCGACGCCCGGCCGGGGAGAATCCCACATGGCGCGGCAGACCTCTCCTGCCTCGCCCACTGCTCCCCTCAGCAGTGTATTTCTGATCTGCCTGTTCTGCTTCCCACTCTGTGTCTGGTGAACCCTCTCGCCGCCCCACGCCTCTGGCTTGTGCCCCAGCTTGTATGTATGGAAAAAAAAAAAGAGGGAAGGTGGTGAGTGGGGAAGTGCACAGACAAGAGATATAGGCTCTCCACTTCCATGTCAAATTGATCCATTTTTCTGTTTGGAATGTTGAGGAACTGTGTAAGATTTTATTTTGAAGAAAGTCTTCTGATGCTTAAAATATTGAAAACCCTTGTTATCAATAATAAAAGCTGTTAGAGAATAGTTTTGAGCATGGAATATTAGAATTAACATTCTAGGGAATTTATCTCATCCAGTATGGAGTTAAAGCAGGAATCAGATTTAAACATCCCTGACAGGCTTTCTTTAAAAACTATTCCTATGACTAAAAAACCACAACTTTTTAATGATAATGCATTCCATTATTGGAGATCTCTGATTCAGAGTTTATAACATGGAATGCGCTGACCCATTAGAAGTATCATGAACTATGGTGGGGAAAGAAATGTATCTTTATTTTCTCTAATCTCTAAATTTACCATTTCCTCGATTATGAATGCAGTATTATCAGTAACTGAAAAACACAGATGCTTTCATACCACTTTTGTATCATTGCTGATATCTTTAAATTTATAAAAGAGCTTAATAAGTATATATCAATATAATCATTTCCTGTGTAATTTCCTGCATACATTTTATTCCATGCCCTTGAAAACATTATTCTAAGAAGAGTTCCCAGGTTTGATCAGATTTCCAGTAGAGTGGAAGGTGCAAAGTGTTATGAATGTATTGTGAAGTTGTTTTTGTTGATCCAGAATTTATATTCCTCAAATGTCTTCCCTTTGGTCTCAGGTTTCCCTCTAAAACAACCTAAATGGCCCAGAACAAATGAGTGGATCAGGAAGGTTTGTTACATATACACAATGGAATACTAATCGGCAATCAAAAAAGACAAATTCATGCCATTTGCAGCAACATGGATGGAACTAGAAGGGATTATTCTAAGTGAGAGAGAAGGAGAAAAATAAATACGGATGGCTTCACTTATAGGAGGAATCTAGAGAAATCAAACAAAGGATCAGACAAAAACAAACTGACCCTTGAAAACAGACCATGAATTGGAGACCCTCAGGAGGGCCAGGGAGGGGGAGAGAGGAAGGGAGAGCCAAGAGCAGCGGGTAGGAGAGCGCAATGGACTGTGGGGAGGACTGTGGGCACTTTGGTGGTGGAAAAATGGTGGTGATCGGACCTGAGGGGAGAAATTCTATATTGTGAATAAATAAACAAGGATGTTTAGAAAATAAATTAATCACCAAAACTACATAGAATAAGCCTAATGCATAAAGTAAATCTAAACACTACTTCCATGTGACAGTCTACCAAGATAACTATCTGGGACAGCTATCATATGTCAGTATGCTTTTCTTCTCGGTACCCATCTCACATTTCTTCATCTGCCCCTCTGAAGATATGGCAGTGGGTCCCTTCATCACTCTGACCAGCTTCCACAGCGCATCCCACGTGACCCATCTTCATGTCTTCCTCTTACAGCATAGCATGGTGGTTGTACCAGAGGAAACATCTAGAAGGTGAAGCTTTATAAACAGAGCCTGGAGTTTGGTTCAGTAGTCTCAATAATTTCTGTTCCCTCAGATTATACCCTGAGTTTGCTAAACTGAGATATAACCAAAGTGATCGATTACTCTCCTGTTTTATGGACACCTTGGGGCCCAGAAGAGGAAAATCATTTTAAGTCACATTTAGAATAGCAGATGGGTCCACACAGGTTTATGGTTATATTGCATTTCTACTGCATGTTAGCTGGGTACCTGGGGAAAATCACTTGATCTCTAAAATTCTGTTTTTTCATCTGTAAAATGGATAAGATAATAGTTATTTCAGAAATTTGTGTTGATTAAATGATATAATGCAAGTAAAGTGTTCAGCACAGTGTCAGGTAAATGCTTGCTGATGTGAACAGAGATAAAACAAACGTAACTCTCCTCCTTATCTCATCTGGGCCCTGAGCACCTCCTAATCTCCTTTTCACCATCATGTCATCCTCTTTCTCAACTATTAATTTAAATCTGTACCCGTTTCGCTGTTCTCATTGCTTGGTTTGGCCAAGAACCACCTCCTTCTCGGAGGCTTATTCTTTCTTGAAGCCATACAGGAATTTTAAAGAAACAAGCCACTAATACTGAAAATTATGTCTAATCAAGGTTTCTTTGGAAATGTGTTCTCGAGGGTTATCAACCTTAAGAGGTTAGGGCTATATCCCAAGTGATTACCTTCCTCTAGTTAGAAGTCATTAGAAACAGAATTAGAATCATCATTTCTAATCTACTTATTGATCCTATTTCAATCAACTTTGTCCCTCCTCTCCATAAATAGGGTCCTAGGAAAATTTTTAGAAGGACAATAGAGGAAGCTGTAGGAAGAGAAACTCTTAGAAATACGCAGTCAAGTGAGTCAGATAAGCTATACGAACATATTGCCAGCCTGCATCACTTCAAGGTAAGAAGTTTCCTAAATTCAAAAAGCACCATACACCCTTTCATTTGCTTTAAAGCTTCCTTCAGATTAAGAGATTTTCTTGTTATAAGGTCCCAGGGTTTGTGTGGAGATACTGCATTCCACAGAATGGTAGTTGTTTTCACATACGACTTTCTCTCTGTATGTGGCAGTCACGATCATTTTATTCTCTCTTCAGGTTGTATATCACCCAAGATGCCTAATGCAATACAGAGCGCATCCTTCATGTTTGGTAAAACTTTAAATATGCCCCTAAAATCAATCAAAGAAAAATTGAATAGCTCCTCTGCATTAAGGCTTGGCTAGGTGTTAGAGCTTGGGCTATTAATGGCATGTCTGGCAAATGCTATGTGTAAAAGTGTTACTAACATCCAAAGCACTTAAGTTTCATGAGGAAAAGAAATAGATAAATGTGCAAAGTAAATATTATATATATTATAGACATTTTACAACTTGAGTTATCTTTGTGAATTTTTTGTGATTTTTTTTTCATTGAGGTAACATTGGTTTATAGCACTGTATATGATTTAAGGAAATAAGTACACATCTCTTCAAATGTATATTACTATCCCACACCAAAGCACCCAAAATCTCTTCAGGTCCTAAACTTAAGTTAAACTGTAATTAAAGTGGATATCCTTCCATCCCCTTCTACTCAGACTCCTTGCGCTCTCTACTTTCTCACTCACTCTCACTCACTCAGGTCCTGGCTTACCTCTTTCCCCCAAACTCAACTCACTCAAATAGCAAGTTGCTGCATTGTATCTTAAAATAGACATCTATACTGCGTATACCTCAAAATTATTCTCACTCCTTTACCATTCCTTGAAACATAAATGCATGAAAACTCTAGCAGGAAGAGAAGAGATGTGAACCAATCCTCCTAAATCATATAGATTTATAAGGCAAACCTACCTCAATAAAAATAAGTTACAAAAAAAAACCTCTAGCAAGAAGAAAACAAATTGTAGCATTTTACTAGTGTATATTTTAAGAACCACTTGTGTTTTTAAATAGCTTCATTAATTAAAAAAGAATAATCTCTTACTTTTGGAAAAGACTAAATTGGAGTCTTTCAAATTCCATCATCACAGTTCTTCCTTCTCCATGGTAACTTTCCAGTTCCCTCTTCTATGTCCTGTCTTTCTTGAGGGCAGTTAGCCAGGGCTGTGCTTAGTCTTCCATATGTGGTTGTATCATTAAGAAAATTTAAGATTGGACTAACTTAGGCACATATTCATAAAACTTTAGACCCATAAGATGCTAAATGAATGATTTTTTAAATGTAGAATAATTGACATGAGCTGTGATATATGAATAAAACGAGCTTTATCAAGCATGATTTGTAGTGTACATAAGTAAAAGAAGGAAAGAAAGTGAATGTTGAAAGTTTTACATTACCCAGTAAGGCTGAGTAAGAATGTGCAATGTGTCTTCTAGTCATCCAAAGATGGCGTCTTAAAGAAGGTAAGTCTCTCAGGAGCTGAAGACTTAAAGACTGAAGAGCCCTTGGAACATTCCAGGCATGTGGTACAGCTGGGGAAGAAGGCTCAGGGGTGAAAGTAACATATTTGGATTTGAAAAAAAAAAAAACAAGAAGCATTTGCCAAACATGTTTTTCCCTTCTGTGTTCAAAGTAAAAAAAAAAAAAGGAAATGCAATCCATATGGTTTGGATTCATTTGTGCTCAATTATGAAGACCTTCAAGACATTTTCTAACCTCTTAAGTTTTTAGGCCCTTTTTCTCCCTGAAGAACAGGAAGTCTTAATTTTCCTAGCTTAAGGGAACTTGAAAACTAAACGATTTATGTTGGACTTAAGTATGAAAGTTCATGAGTTTAAATTCAGACCAACTTGGTATAATCCAATGTCCAAACTGTTGCCAGTGACGTTTTTCTCTACTCAGAACCCTTTGTGTGTTTGTGTGACATCTTTCAGAGAAATGCTGATTTGATTTTTGTCTTTAAATGTAGGAAAATGACTTTGAAATAAGAAAATACAAGAGGTTCAGAATTTATAACTGGATTACCGATGGATCCAGCCCAGTCATACATCTGAACAAATTGCCTCCATATGCTAACAAAACCCCTTTTTTTTTTCATTTTTTACATCCGCAGGGTGGAGGTGGGGATCTCAGAATATGTTAGCAAACAAGCATGCCATTTGATTTGTAAGACTTATTTAATCACTCTAATCCAACAGAACTCTTCCACACAGGGCTAGCATTTTTACTGACTTTCCTTCCAAATCTTCTAATTTTTTAATTTTTATTTTGTTCACCATTAAGAATTGCTTTACATGCTGAAACACACAGCTCATTATTTCTACTATAGATCATACAAAGGGTACTCTATGATGAAGGTTGTAAAAAGGGAAAGATCAAATTGAAAACTGAGACCAGAAATGAGACCACAAAGATGTTTATTTTGTTTTGTTTTTGCCCTAGATGTTGAGCTTCAGCTGTGCTGTTCCACCCTGCCCCTCAACCTGATCTCTAAAGGGATACTCAGCATTCTAATCTGCTACTGTTATCTCTTCAATTTCCATTCTGTGAATTCTCTTTCCAGTGTGCAATCTGCAGTCAGCAGTAAGCTAACCAACTTTGGGAAGTTGTGTCCACAGGAAATATGGTGGCTTATTCCTTCGAAGTAAAACACACCATTGTTAAAGCTATACTTCCACATTTTTCACTGGCTCCTCAGTCACTCCCATGTTCAAACAAACAAAGACCTTATAATTTAATCTGAAGTTTCAAGTCCCTTGAATTGGTACAATCCACTTGCCACAAAACAGACCACTTTCTTCCTTTCCACTAGAGCAATTTGTTCCACTGTTCTGTCAGTTATCCTACCTGTCTAGATTTAAACAGTAGGAGTGCTTAGATGTTGGTTCCCTGGCACCGAGACATTCTCCATCATAATTAAGTCAAGGACCACAGTTTAACATGAGTGTTATCTATTTACATTGACTAATGGGGCAATTTTCTCAGACTAGTTTTAGTGCTGTCTTTTTAGGGAGTTTGGGGTGACAGGAATGGTGAGGGACAATAGAGTGGAGTCTGACTATGGTGAAAGGAAGGATGACCAGAATCAAAAGAATGGTCTACAGTGGTGAATTTTCAGTGGACCAAGATGAGTTGTAATGATACCCGATGTAAAGAGAGGGATGTAAATCATTGTTAAAACATAAATTAGCTTGTCGAATCTTAGAAACAACCCTTTGAATAGTTTCTGTTTTGATCTCCAATTAAACAATGAGGAAACAGAAACTCAGTCTTTCAGTCACCTGTTCAAGGTTGCTTTGTTATTAAAGTATGGATATGGGACTCAAACCCAGGTCTGGCTCCGAGTCCAAGTGTTTCATTTTACAAGACAGCTGCAATGACAATCTCTTTCAGGTGTTTTGAGAGTTGCACAGTGAACAGTAATGGCTTTATTTCTTTTTCAACTCCCCTCTCCTGGGACATGGTGCTCTTTTGCCTAAGGTTTTCCTTTCTTTCGTGAAACATGCCATTTTTAAAGACTTACCACATTTTTGGAACAATGCTTCCCAAGAGTTGTATATTTGTCTATATCATCACTCAACTATGGATAGAATTTATTGTAAAAGATCAAGTTCCCAAGAGGAAGATAAACCAGTGGCAAAACCACAAATAATGAAGATCATTTTTGAATACGTTATTTTAGAAGCCCTTATAGTATATTTCAATGAGAAATGATTACAGAAAAAAGAAATGCACAAGGGGCTATTTGAACCTTACTTTGTTTTAGCTCCCAGAACAATAGAATACTACACTCCTGCTTGGCCCCAATGGAACCCTTGAGGAAAGGGCAAAGGGGGAAAAACACTTCAGACAGGATTCTCAAAGATGATTTAGTTCAACCCTATATTTTAAAAAGGTGAGAGAGAGAGGGGGGAAATGGATCAAATATAAGCTCTCGAATGAGATCGTCGTGTGTTTAAGCTCAATCTACAGCAATTCCAAGTGTGTGTGTATTTGTACATGTGATGAAGAAAAGTGATCTTGATTGAGCTTAAACAGAGATAGGGGTCAACAATCCCCAGCATCTCCTGTTATAAGTGATTAGTACAGGGGAAGGTCTACAGGAAATAATATATTCAGAAAAAAACTAGAAGCTGCAAAGAAGAGCACTTTCTTTGCATCTGCATTGCTGAGGGTGTAATTTCAATCTGTTGTTTATTTACAGAATCTTGAATTAAGAAGCAAACTTGACAGGGCATTTACATTCATCCTTTTTCAAGAAAGGACCATACCTAATCTAGTCCAGAAGTTAGGTGAGAGTTGAACAACTGGTTATTTTGCTGCAACTCCAAGGCCAATAGAGCTTAGAATGAGCCCTTTAAGTTAGGAAAAATAATAATCATTAATTTAAACAACATTCCTGAACACCTATTTTGTATATAGTGTTGAGGGAACAAGGTGTGTGCATGGGGAAGGGTTCACAACAGGAGTCAACCATGGTACTAATAGTCTAGAAACTCACCTACAGGTTTTAGAAATAGATGTATAAGCAGATACATAAGGGACCATCATAGGTTTATACAGTAGAGAGAACAAATAATAACGGATGGTAAGTTAAGGAAAGATTCACAGAGAAGGTGAGGTTTGAGTTAAGTTTCGCAGCATGGAGAAAAGTTTTCCAATTAGATGTCAGAGGTAGGAAGACAATTCAGATAGAAGAAGCCTATGCAAAAGAATGGCAATATAAAAAATAAAACAGAAAAACTCTAGCACACTTGTAGATACAAGTATTTAAGGAAAGTTGGATTTTACAAAGCAAGAGGGTAGAAGATGGGATTAGGAAATGGTAGGAGAGAAAGCTGAAGAACTAGGCAGGAGCCAAACCATGAGGAGCTTTGTTTTTGATTTTTTTTTAAGACTACCAAAGGGATTAGACACTATCCTAAAAATACTGAGGATTTTTAAGCTGGGTAGGACATAATCAAAATCTGTGTATTGGATGATAGCTTCTGGTTGTAGAGTAGAGAACAGACTGTAAACAGCAAAAGGCAGCCAGGGAAACCAGTTAGGAGGACGTTACAATAAAGTAACTGTGAGATGTTAACGATCTGGACTAAGTTACTAGCAGTGGACAAGTAGAAAAGGAGACTGCAAAGCCCAGGAGCAACCGTTTATTATCTTATCAGAAAGTGAGAAAGGCGGTGGGAAAGTAGTTCAGGAAACACCAGTACAGTCACAAAGCTCTCATGGCAGGTGTGAATGCAAATCACATGTGTCTTGTCTAACTCCCCCACATATATCCCGAGTAAAAAGAGCAAGTAGGTTATTGGGGCCCAATCTTTCTGGTTTATCAAACATGATTAATAACATATTTCTTCCCGAAGTATACACACTCCAGGTTATGGAACTCTAAAGGAATACAAGGTTGGTTTAGTGGCATTGGTTGTCACTTGACTTTTAACACAATGCAAGTCATTGTGTTTAGCTCCTTACCAATATGGCTACACAGCAAAGCTAAAGGTGCAAAGACATTCACATTCTTCTCTTGGGAAGCTCTCTTTATTCATCTATTGACGTCAAGAGTGAAAGATGCAAGGTGAATCAAGCCACCAGTATTTCCTGAATGCCTCTGGGTGCCCATCCCTACATACATACTGGCAGGAGTCAGGGTTTGGGGAGGGTAAGGGTGGAAGGTAGAGTCAGAGGCTAGACCCTTTGACCTCAACAATCTGATACTCTAATTAGGAAGGCATACTTAATATACAGCCAGCAGTCCCACAAGGAAGTGAAACCTTCGTTTACATAAATTAGAAGTGCCCTAGTGGCATAGGAAGATTGAACTCATTATGGGATGACAAATTCAAAGAAGCCTTCCTGGAGGAGGCAGGATATGTGTAGATTTGAAGTGGGAGTGAGACTGGATGGGCAAAGAAGAAAGGTCCTGCCAGAAAAAGCTTGTGATGGCAGTGGATATGGAGACACACATTGGGGAGTAGTAGTGGCACAAGAGCAAATAGAGTTATTTCCTTCAATTACACCTTCACTTAGGCCAAGATAAGTTCTTTCTAGTATCTATATTGTAGCTGTAAGTGGGACAGGACAAGCTGGGAAAGAGGAGATGGGACAAATGTCCAGTGAAATTTTCCAAAGTGGATACTATGATGCCTTTCTTCTGGTGCTGGTGTTGATACAAAATAGAGACAGTCTTGAGGGGAAGAAAGGCGGAGGAAGAGCAGAAGGAGGAGGGGAAGGAGGACGAGGAGAAGGAGAAAAGAGAAGGGATAGAAAAAGAAGACGAGGAAGAAGAAATACTAATATTTATTGAGTTCCTCTATTCCATATCTTATCTTACTTAGTCTCTCTAAGACTAAGACTATCCTAAAAATACTCAGAATTTTTAAGCTGGGTAAGACATAATCAAAATTTGTGTGTATGGGCCTCCCTGGTAGTACAAGGGGTTAAGTCTCAGCACTATGAAGCTATAGGCAGCCACTGCAGCAGGAGTTCGATCCCCAGCCAGGGAGCTTCCCACATGGCGCAGCAGACCTCTCCTGCCTCGCCCACTGCTCCCCTCAGCAGTGGATTTCAGTCAATCTGCTTGTTCTGCTCCCCACTCTGTCTCTGGTGAATCCTCTCACCCTTCCCCACCCCCACTCCCACACATCTGGCCTACACTCCAGTTCTTATATGTATAAATAAATAAAATAAATCTTAAAAAAATTAAAAATTAAAAAAAATAAATGGGACATTCAATTATTTAAACAACAACAACAACAACAAAATTGTGTGTAGTATTATTCCAATGTAGAGATGAACAAGAAGAATGGTGAGGCAAATTTGTTAAAGCCACACAGCTAGTTGATGGCAAAGCCATAATGTAAAACTAGGTCTCTCTGACTTGAAAGACATTGTTCTTTTCTTTACTCCCCGCTCTCTCACAGTCAAGTGGTTCTCAAGCTGTGACCAGGGCAGTTACCTTACATTCAGAAAAACATAGTTTAAGATTTAGTTCTGCCACTTACTGACTTTGTAAACATTAAGTACAGTTGTTCTGAACCTCAGTTTCCTCATATATATAAAAGGTGACAAAAGTGACTTTCCTATGCAATCTACAAGATTGTCATGAAAATATGAGGAAACAGGTATGAATGATATGAGAGCAGTTTGTGCAGTGTAAATACTACATAATTCTGCATTCTGTTATGTTTCATGGAAACAACATATACTTGACCTGTTGCTCACTACCCATGCAAGCTGGAGGTAGCCACAGTCTTCCCCTGTCCTTCTTTACAGAACTGTGAAGACAAAGAAAAAAAAAGCTTGCCAGAGCGCTCCATTCTCATTTATATGTGTGTATTGATTTTCTACTCTCTGCGAGCACTCTGCTAAATGCTAGGCAAAAAAAAGACTGTTCCTGTCTTTAAGGCTATGCCAATCTAGTTGGAGATACTAGTTAAGAAACAGATAAACAGTAAAGTAAGATTTGCTTTTCTATGTTATATAAAAGTATATTTAAATTTTATATATGTGTAGAGAATGCAGTGAAGCTTAGAAAATTAGTCTTAATAATGACTAAGGGAGTCAGAGCAAATCACAATGTGTAGATTTTAAATAAGACTTGAAAAAGTAGAAGGTATTTAACCAGTGAACAAGAAATGTTGTGGGAAATTAGATAAGCCCAGCCAAAGATGAAAATTCAATATTTAAGAGCTTTACATAGAAAAAAAGAGATTCTAAAATGATTGCTGAAAATGTAGGACATAAAGAACAGTATCATGTACCCCAAAAGGAGAGAGTGGTTAATAGTTTCCAATGTTATCAAAAGTCAAATAAGATGAAACTTGCCTGACGTTAACTCAATTTTGCAACGAGGAGCTAATTGGTGACCTTCACAAAACCTTATGAATGACGTGTTTTTGCTGGATTCCATATTTAGCAGGGTTAGAAAATGCTGGTGGAAGACATTTTTATCTAGATGTTTTACTAATAAAAATAGTTAAAGACGTAGTGCAGAGGGGTGTAGGATTTAGAGAAGTGTTTCCTTGTTTATTGCTTTAGTTTTTGTGGGTCACAAGTATGTGAACATTATATCTTGAGGGAAAATACCTAATGGAGTAGTTAGTTAAGGGTATAAGAGAAATGAAAGGTAATCGCTAGATTAAAGGCTCAAAGGAGGCAGGTGAAGGATACAAATAAAAATATAAATTCATTTTGATGGGAGAAGAGATAGTTCTTCACATGGAGTGGATGGAAGAAGGTTTGGCTGAGACAGTTGCGTAGCACCCACCACGCACATGGACCTTTGCATATATTGTTCCCTCTGCTTGAAATGCTATTTCTCCCTATCACTCCTTCAAGGAAGTTTTTGTTGACTCTCCAGAGCTAAGTCCTCATGTGTCTTATCTAATATCCCACAATATTTCTTGTTCCCTGGGTAAATTCCTTATCCTTTGTCAAGTCTTATTTTTTAAAATCTACACATCGTGATTTTCACTGTTTTTTTCTCCCTCCTAGCAAATTTGACAGTTTGTAATTATACAATTGTTAATGTGCTCATCTGATTATCAGCTTCACCCACCAGACTGTAAGCTCCATGAGGAAAGAAGTCAATCCTATTTTTGCTCAATTAATATCTTCAGTATGTAATATGTAGTGCCTAGCATAGAAAAGGTATTTAACAAAAACATGCTGAATCATCCTAAATGGATACAATTCATTTTACTAGGTGCTGACAAAATAGGAAATACCAATTTTGTTTCCTGGAAGGGGCAATTCCTTTAAGGGAACTTCAATTTAGCAAAAATTATGAGCCACATGTCCAAATGATTATAAGACAGAGATAGCACCTGGTTTAGATATGACTTTTTCCCTGAAGTAGAATACTCATCCCCTCCAGAATCAATCATTCCTTCTTCTTGGCTTCCACTAAGGTTTTCTTATAACTGATATGCTAGTAACATCTTTGCTTTTCAATTTATTAGCTTAGTTCTCCAATCTTTCTATACATTCTATACCTTTCTCTTCTGTTTAAATCAAGGCAGAGTCAGTCTCAGTTGCTTTCCACCAAGAAGCCTAATACATATGATAATTTTCACTTAAAGATTGAGCTATTTGACAGAGAATCATTTCAAAACTAGGTCTCTCTGAAACTGTAATCTATTAAGTGCAGTTTTGAAATGTAATTGGTAGGAATTTTAAAATTTGATCAAACGGATTTTTGGTCTCTGTTTTTGTCTATTCAATGACAGGTGAGATTTTTGTTGGATATTTAGGTAATTGACCTGCTCGGTGTGCTCAAAACGACTTGTTGGCTCACTGGCTAATTACAATGGCTTAAGAATATTCTGATGATATATCGATTTGTTGCAATCCCTATAAATGTTTTAATAGAATTCTTCAAAGAAATAGAGCAAAAATTATTGAAATTTATATGGAACCACAAAGGACAACAAATAAACAATGTAATCTTGCAAACAAGGAGAGGAATGGAGGTATCATATTCCCAAGCTTCAAACTATATTACAAGTCTATAATAATTAAAACGAGATAGTATTAGATTAAAAATAGACACAGAAATCACTGGAACAGAGTTGAGAGCCCAAACATAAGCCCACATTTATACAGACAGTTAATCTTTGGCAAACAAGCCAAGAGTGCACGGTAGAGAAAGAAAAGTCTCTCTTCAATAAAAAGTGCTGGGAGAACTGAACAGCCACATGCAGAAAAATGAAACTAGACCACTCTCTCTCACCATACACAAAAATTACCTCAAAATGGATTAAAGATTTGCACGTAAGACCAGAAACTATAAAATATATTTAAAAAATAAACAAAACACCCCACATTATTGGCTTCAAGGATGTCTTTGGGGCCTTGACTCCAACAACAAAGAAAATAATGACCAAAAAACACAGTAAGAATGGCCCATATCAAAAAACAAACAAACAAACCTAGAAACAACAAATGGAGAAAAAGGGACACTTGTACGCTATTGGTGGGAATGTAGACTGGTCCAACCCCTATGGAAAGCAGTATGGAAGTTCCTGAAATTTTAAAAATAGATACCCCATGTAATCCAGCAATTCCACTCCTAAGTGTCTACACAAAGAACACAAAAACACTAATCCAAATGGATATACGCAGTCCTATGCTCATTGTAACACTATTTACAATAGTTAAGTTATGGAAACAACTTAAATGCCCATTAACAGAGCAATGGGTTAAGAAGATTTGTTATATATACACAGTGGAATACCACTCAGTGTGAGGGGGTTATGCAGAGTGAAATAAGTCAGGAGGAGAAAGACAAATACCAGACGATTTCACTCATATGTGGAGTACAGAGAAAGAAAAGAAAGGAACTGACAAAATTAAACCCAAACAAACCCTAGAAATATGACTGCAGAATTGAGGTTTCCAGAGAGCGAGGGAGGGGAGGAGTGGCAAGAAAAAGAGGAGGAGACTCACTGGCCTATGATATAGTACTATGAGTTTGGATGAGTGTGATAACATATATCTGAAGAGGTTTAAACCTGTTCCGCTAAATCACATACAGTGCTGTAAACCAACGTTACCTCAATAAAGAAAGAAAAGAATTAACTGATGTCATGACTGATTTGGTTATTTCTTCTCTTTTACTTTTTTAAGAATTATTTATTTATTTTAATTTTTCAGAGTCTAACAGTTATTTTTCTTGTGTGTATTTTTGTCAGTTTACTTTATTTGGTTATTTATAGCCCATAAATGAGTGAAACCATTCAATAATTGTCTTTCTCTCTCTGCCTTATTTCACTTAGCATAATCACCTCAAGTTCCATCCACATTGTCACAAAGAACAAGATTTCACATTTTTAATAACTGAATAATATGCCACTGAGCATACGTACTACAATTGATCACCAGACATAAACGCATAAGACCAACTATACTTTCATTTGTTTTTTGCCAGTTCAAATGAGTTCTGACTTCCTAAAAGGTTGCACTTTCTCACATATTCTCACACAATTAAGGAAAGCAATAAAAAAGAAGCTGCTAAAGAATCTGGAAATGTTTATCCAAAACCCAGGGATCCAGCTAAGGCATTTTAGGATATTTTAGGGGAGCACTGCACTGAAAATTAGCAATTTGTAACATTTGTTTGAAAGTTCTAAGTGTAACATGGTATTTAGCCTCACTTGTCTTTGGCAAAATCATGACAAAACTTTGTCGTTGCCAACAATTTGCTTTGAATCACATGTTGTAGATGATACATACCATTTAGAATTGTGCATAGAACACACCAGGACCTCCCTGGTGGTGCAGGGGTTAAAGTCTCAACACTATCAAGCTAACACCAGCCACTGTGGTATGAGTACCATCCCTGGCCAGGGAACTAACCTACATGGCACAGCAGACCTCTCCTGTCTTACCTGCTGCTCCCCTCAACCGTGTATGTCAGTAGATCTGCCTATTCTGCTCCCCACTCTGTCTCTGGTGAATCCTCTCACCACACCTCTGGCCTACACCCCAGTTCTTCTATGCATAAATAAATAAATAATATTTTTTAAAAAAGAATACTCTGTCAATAGTGTCTAAGAGGTAGTATCAGTATTTTCTCTATAATTTCCAGAAGATTATATACAACATTACAGATGATTAAGCCAGGAATTTTAAATTTCATCTATTTAAAAAATACATTCTCTCGTAATTCCACTTTTTCAAGCAAGAAAGACAGAGCTTAAACTTTGAAGTCAGACACATTTGGGTTCAAATTCTTCCACCACTTAGCAGTCACCTTTAGGCGAGTCGCTTACTCTCTTTAATCTTTAGCTTTTCTATCAATCAGTTGGGAATCTTGCCACCACCGTCACAGGATTTTTGTAAGGATTAAGTAAAATGACCTGTGCAAAGTCTCTGGAACAGAGTCTGACTCATAGAATATACTCTTCAAATATTACTAATTCGTTCCTTCTTTTGAATACTGGGAATATAGTTTAAGACATTATTTTTCATTTATTTTCATGTAGAAGTTAATTGCATTTGCGTACAATGAATTTTGTTGTTTTGTTATGAAATTATGAAATAAGCAATCTTTTGGAAAATGCATTTCATATTTCATATTTCATGTTAGTGGCATCTAATGCATATGACTATGCATTCTAAAAAAAATCATAAAATGAGGCCTTTTGACTTCTAGAATAGTAAGCAGACCACAAAACAAGATCAAGATTCGGGAAGTATATGAACAAGAACTATTTGTGTTGCTTTGTCTGTGTGTAAGCAGAAAATAGCCAAGAAAAGGAGTTACTCAAGTCCTTACTCAAGACCAGTGCCATGGTTCAGAGTGTTACATGGTAAGAAAGATCTCCTTGTGAGGAAGAGATTTTTTCTCTGGGAAAGAAAAGAGATTTCAATACAAAATTAGGTTTGAAAGTCATCTCTCATGCCTTAAAAAGTGAAGATTTAACATTTTTCTGCAAGTTTTCAAAGCATTGTACTTTACAATGAATGGCAAAATGATCTGAAGATGTTTGGGCATTTTTAAAAATACAACTCTAAATTTCACATTTCAAGTCCTGAAGATGCTTGAAAATAAATATGGTTACAATCTGGAAGATTTTCGACATGGACTAGCTTCTTTCTGCTCTCCTGATTTTGTAGTTTGTGGTTTTATTGACATTTAAAAAATTTGAAAGCCATGCCATGGTTGACAGTAAAAGAATATTAATCAATTTACACTTTTATTTTACCTTCATTTTTATTTATTTTAGTAGGAGAAGAGAAGAAAATGGGACATTCAATGGAAATCCCTGTTTTTGTAAAGAACACTCCAGCAATTCCAATGTTTTGCAAAGTGAGCTCACTTAGTCCACAGCAACTTCTTTCTGAATCCTTTACTTATGCTGCCTGTGAGGAGCGGGAAGGACACAGATGTCTGGTAAATTTGAGCATAACTGGACATAATCAGGTTTGATTTTGCCCTTTGTTCTTCTTGGGAGTTGAGTCTTCTGCAATAGCATTTCCTCTGTTTCTGCAGATCAGCGATTATACATGTGCTTAAATCTGCAGGGATAGGCCTGTCCCGATCCAGTTCTGTCTAAGCCTGGCTGGATATATTTGCCTAATTCTGGGGATCAGTTAGCAGGCCCACTTGGACACCAGATGTCAAAACAAATCCTCAAACTGGACCTTATCTATAGTAAAGTATTGATATGATAGTCTTTGTTTTGTTTCTCAAAATATTTATATCCTGGGGGAGAAGAGAGTTTGTATTTATTGCCTCTTCTCGCTGCCCCTAGAGAACACATGATGTAAGAAAAATGTTCTTTTCTAAATATTAATAAAAAGCACTAACTAAAAGCCATATAGATGTGAAGTAGTACATTCCATTTTTAACATTTGCCCTTTTAACATCTATTGCAACACTTATTTTCTCCACATTTATTGGTAGCAAACTAGAATTTGAAACTTGATAGGTTTTTTTATCAACAATGATTAATGCTAATCCTTATTTAGTGACTTATGGGTAAAAAGCCAAATCAATGAAGCAGCTAGGAAAGGTTGGTAGACAAGAAAAACTAATGTTCACAGTTTGGAAACACTCTGCAATAGCATATGATATCTGACATCCAAAAACAATTCTCCATTTCATGATTAAAAGAACATTTTGAACTATATGCAAATACAAATGCAGCATTAAACAGAATTCAGATGGTCACCTTTCAACCTTTAAAGGAAATGAAGGGCAGTGTTTAACTTTTTTTGATCACTGGTAAAATAAAGACAACTAATGGGGATGGACATGTTTAAAAATGTTTCATGAGTTTTTTAGTATTGGGCATTAAAATGGTTAACAGGTGGGCCTCCCTGGTGGCGCAAAGGGTTAAGTCTTAGCACTATGAAGCTCTCCGAAACCACTGTAGCACAAGTCAGATCCCCAACCAGGGAGCCTCCCACATGGTGCAGCAAACCTCTGCTGTCTGGCCCTCTGCTCCCCTCAGCAGTGGATTTCAGTCAATCTGCCTGTTCTGCTCCCCACTCTGTCTCTGGTGAATCCTCTCACCACCCCCACACCTCTGGCCTGCACCCCAGCTCTTACAGGCATAAAGAAATAAATCTTTTAAAAAATGGTTAACAAGGATCACTCAGTATTTTTTCTAAAAGTTTAACATCTAAGGTAAGTCCCTACATCATCATATTATAATCTTGCCACCCGAAGTATACTTTTGTAATTCTTAGGTTTTAGACTATAAATAGAACTTAATAGAAGTGACTGTAAAGGAATACACCTGTCTCTAGTAAATACGTAAGAGCAAATATGATCATATTAATATTGTCTCTTCAAAGTTAACACCTTGTGTATTTATTTCAATGATGTTACCTACCACTCAGCAAAATATGCTCACATTCTTTTAAGCTGATGAATAACCACAGCAGAGTACATATATATACATCCATGTGAACACTACCCAGATCAAGATGCAGGACATTTCAAGACCTCAAAAAGCTCCTTTAAACTCTTTCCAAAAAGAAACTATTTTTCTAAGCACTATCAACACAGATTCATTTTAACACTGTTTGAACTTTATAAATAGAATTCTGCGTTATCCTTGGGTGTGCGCTTCTTTTCAATCAGCATTATTTTTTCAAAGTAATACACATTCTTGTTCTGTTTATTGCTATGTAATATTGCGTTGTGTAAATGTCCCATAGTTTATGTATGTATTCTACTACTGAGAGATGTTAGGATTGTTTCTAATGAGGCGCTCTCATGAATAGCACCACTATATGTGTTATTGTATGTATTTTCTTATGGACATAAGCATTCCTTAGCCCAAAGTGGTATTGTTAGTTTATAGAAAGGTATTTTGCTTTTAAAAAATATTACGAACCCAAAGGAACAGAAAGCAGGATCTTGAACAGATTTGCATGTCCGTGCTCATAACAACATCATTCATGATAGCCGGAGTGGAAACAACTTTTGGCCACTGACAGATGAATGTATAAACAAAATGTATTATAAACACACAATGGCTATGAATAAGCCTTTAAAAGAAATGATGACTTGTTACAACATGGATGAACCTTAGAATACTAAGCTAAATGTAATAAGCTAGTCACAAAAAGACAAATATCGTGTGATTCCACTTATATGACGTTTTTAGCATAGTTAACTTTAGAGAGACAGAAAGTAAGGTGTCCCCTACCAGATCCTGAGGGAGGAAAGAATGGGGAGTTGCTGTTTAATGAGTACAGAGTTTCAGTTTTGCAAGATGAAGAATTCTGGAGATGGTTGCACAATAATGTGGTTGAACTTAATACCACTGAACTGTACATTTTAAGAAGATTAAAATGGTAAATTTTATGTTATGTATATTTCACCATAATTAAAATATTTTCCAATTGCTGCCAAATGTGATTACTGTAGTTTATATTTCACCAGCAATGTTTGAGAGTTCCAATTGTTCATATTTTCACTAAAACTTGGCATTGTTCATCTGCTTAAATTTAACCATAATAGTGAGTGTGTCCTCATATTTTATTATGCTTCTATTTTGTATTTCCTTATTGAGTGATAATTTGGGCATTCTCTAATATGCTTATTGCTTACTTGGATTTCTTCTTTTGTCAACTGCCTGTTCATTTCTTTTGCCCTTTGATGTTTATTGGTTCGTCTTCCTTTTTTCTTTTTGATTTTCACTTATTTTTGTACTTCAAATAAAACTTCTTTGTCAGATAGATGTATTACAATTACCTTCCCCCCACACTGTAGATTGTCTTTCACTCATCCAGTGGTATAGTTTGGTAAACAGTTCTTAAATCATGTTCTTTTGAATTTCCTAAGTAGGAAGATATTCATATAATTCAGGAGATAGTCATATAATCTCTAGGGAAAAAATTAAATCTTTAAAGCTGAAATGATGACGATGGTGATGCTATAACCGCTCCCCCCTCGAGTCTAATCAAGATGATTAGGACTGTCTTTGAGGTCAGCACACAGATAAGGGTTTTGCTGGCACAGAAATTGCACTGACAGGAACTAATCTTTCATATGTAATTTGTTTTGCATATCTTGGCTTCCTTATTGTTGCTGAGAGGGATTTATATAGGGGCATAACTGTGTTATACAGTAACACATTTTGATGAATAATATTTGTAAAGTAACCAATCTAGTCATGCAATACCACTTAGCATTTAAAGCTATCCAAGATCATGAGATAACATTTATGTGTGGGTGTATGTGTGTGAATGTTCAAGAGAAAAGGGGGGCAGGAGAAACTGTTCTTGTAGCTAATACAAAAAGAATTCTAAAAACAGTTTTAATAATGGTTGAACCACTGAACTACGTAGTTTCTCAAAGGGAAAACATTTAATTAGATATATGTCTCACTGCTTTATAGTCATAAGAGAAAAAAAATATCCACTTGACCTCTTGGGCATGAGTGGATATTAGTGACCTTTGAGGAGAGTTGCCTTGCCTCACCTTTTCTCCTTTCATCCATTCATAGGCTATTTCAATCCTCAAACCAGAAATTAAGTGAAACAACTACCTGACCTTAAAAGGAACCTAAACATAGCCCTGATATCCACACTACCACAGTTACCAACTTAAAAATTCTAACAGCCATCATAGAACTTCATAGGTTGATTTAAGTTCACACTTAACTCAATGTAAATGAATTCCCTCCCCCCCTTTTTGGCTTTTATTCATTTAATGGAATTCTTAGAATAAGGATAAAAGTAATTCTGATCATTGTTCATTGTATAAAGAAATGGACTTGTTTTGGCCAAACACAAAAGCAAAAAAAAAAAAAAAGTCAAGGAATCCTATTGTAGTAAATGAAATAAAGCCTACACATGCATCGTTAATATGAGCAAATATAAATATCTTTTTGTTTTCCAGGCACTGAGGTTAGTTTTTCCTATTATTTATCTCATTTACAGCAACACTGTGAATTGAACAATATGATCATCTCCAATCTATGGTTGAAAGAATTGAAACATATAGAGCTTGAGTAACTTATCTGGATAAGTAACAAGTATAGCATATGTGGAAGACGATGGGTGCCTTGGTGGTAGTTGTGGTGTCAGTGACACCTGAGGAAGTGAGACCCTATATTGCTGAATCCTATAAACTGTTGTAAACCAATGTTACTATAGTAAAAAGTTATTTTAAAAGACCAAAAAAATGTATAGAATATGGTAAGACCAGAACTTAAAGCTGTCTGTCTGAACTTGCAGCTCTGATGTTCTGTTTCGACCACCACTGAAGCCTACCTAATTTGAGCACTTTATGGACTTAAAATATTAATTCGTTGATTCTAGGAAATGTACTAGTCTCATTATATGGCTCAGAATTCTTAGGTAAAAAAGAAAAAACAAATCCACTTCAGCTACTTTAAGGAAGATTTAGCAAAATAGTTTGGGTACCCCCATAGAATCTCTGGGAATGCCAAGAACCAGATTTGGATGCCAAATAGCCAAGGAGAAATGATGTTGCAATGAGAAACACCCAACTGTATACCAGGATGGTTATAGTGGACAGACAACTGCTGCTACTTCCTGCTTCACACTTTTAAGTTGAACCTAGACTGCAAACTCTGCCATAGTTGTTTCAGAAGAATCAGATGCTGGACAGATGCAAATGCAGTTTCTGCAGAACCAGGTCACATGCCAATGTTCTAACTGCTCGGGCATCTAAAAGTGAAATTTTAAATTTTCAGTCATCAAGTAGAGAAAAGACAAGCTAGCAGGGAGAAAACATGGATATGGAATGACCTAGCCTGATATCATTGATGCTATGTGACAGAGATTTTCATCCTCCAGTGCTAACCTTTCCATAGGTAATCAGTTAGTGACTATAGCGGGTATTTCAGGTCAGGGAGATTGAGTGAATTTTCAAACATATCTTCCTTCCTTCCAACTAACCCATGTAGATAAGTACTTACACTGCCTAAACACGTAAGAGTCACACTATGCGTCTGTATCTATATTCATATCTATCTATATCGATCACCCTGACCTAGTGGTGCAAGCAAAAACCTGGAAGCCATCCTCACTTTGCTGGCCCCCTGCCTTAACCTCAGTTAATCAGTTCTGAAGGCCTTGTTCTCAAAATAGTTCTCCTTTACATCATTAGTATTTTTGCATTAGAATTCACCTAAAAATGATACAGTCTCTCACATCAGCCTATTCCTTGTGGTTGGAATACTCTTCATTTCCTATTCCAATAAGACTCACCCTTGAAAACCAAGTTTAGAAGCCACCTTCCTTTATACCTTCTTAAATTATCTGGGTTTCCAATGTCCTCTGCTCATACCTCCAGCGTAACATTAAAAATATTTTATTTTCTGTTGTTTTTCATGAGTCTCTCCCTCTTGACTAGGCTTTAAGTTTTTTACTGGGCACAGAGCATCATCTCATTTTGTCTGCATCAGTGACACCAGGCTTCTGCCATATAAGGATTAGACATACTAGTAAATGGACTCCAAATAGAGATCTGTGTGCTGATCTTGATTTATCATTCTGTACCTGGGCTGTATTACTAGTTCATTTTCACTGCTGCTATTATTAGCTTGACTACTTGTTAAATTATTTTTAAGTGTAGTAAAGTACATATAACATAAAATTTACCACCTTAACCATTTTTAAGTGTATAGTTCAGTAGTGTTAATTATATTCACGTTGTTGTGCAACCAACCTCCAGAATTTTCATCTTGTAAAACTGAAACTGTGGCCATTCAAAAACAATTCCGTATGGCCCTCCCCTGGCAACCACTATTCTACTTTGTTTCTATGAATTCTACTACTCTAGAAACCTCACATAAGTGGAATCATACAGAATTTGTCTTTTTGTGATCCCCCGTTTATTTTTTAAATTCCAAAAATGGTACATTACAGGGAGCATCAGAACAGTCAAACATTACAAATGGAAGTGTATTGTTTTAATTATTTCTTTGCTCACAGAAGGGTTTGTCCTCTCAGGACATCTCCAAGTTTATCAGAATTTTCTATTCACTGTATTTGTAGAGCTTATGTGCATTTTCTTATTGTATGAGTTTGCAGATCTCTTGGAGCGAAGAGAAGAAAGCAGTTGGCATCGACTAGGAAAAGAAATTCCAGTTAAAGTCTGTAAGCGCTTCAGTGTGTGCTATACAATGGGAGAAAACAAACAAGTGTCAGAAAAAACAGTAAGCAAATTAAAGAAATACCAGAAACATGACTGCAACCATTCTGGGGAAATGGCATCTGTTTCATTCACTCTTAACATATTCTAGGACTAACTAAAAATCAAAATTTGTGTAGAGTTTTTCTTATGGGAAAAGAATAACAATCGGAAATTCGTGATGTGGAAATTTCAGAATGTAATGCCATAAATGACTATCTGTACATGATATCAAGCCATCTAAATTAAAATGACAGATTCAAGCCACATTCCAAATGTTGTCCTTCTTTTGTATTGCTCAAGTCCAATCTGTTCACAGTAAAATCCAAAGTCCTTATGAAGACCTGGAAGGTTCTACGAGACTGCCCTTGGGAGCCTGCCGCCCTCATCGCCTAGCAGTCATTTCGTCACTGCTCTTTAGGCTTCTCCAGTCACAGTGACCTTTGTGCTTCTTTAAAAAAAAAAGGGGGGGGGGAGGGAGTTACCTTAAAGGTTCTAAGCAGACCTTAGGGCCTTTGCAATTACTGGTTCCTCTACCCAGAAAGCTTAACTCCAAGATATTCTTTTATCTCACCCATGTACTCCATTCAGATCTTTACTCAATATTCCTTCTTCAAGAATTTTCCTTTTTGACCTCCGTTTTGATCTCTTTTCCTCCCCCTCCCTCTCAGAATGTCTCTTAAGAGCACAAGGGTCTATGGGTGATGGTTCACGGGTGAATTGGTGGTGGGGATTTTACGGGGAATACACAATAATGTAAAATATATAAATTAAATATATATATAAAGAATTTTTCTTTGACCATCCTTTATAAAATAGCATCCACCCCTGTCACTTTTTCTTCTTACGTGACTTTATTGTTCTTCATAGAAACTATCATAATCTAGTATAGTTCTATGTTATTTGCTGTGTGTTGACCCACACTAGGGTGATAACTCTCTGAAGTCTATGGATTTTGTCTAATTTATTTATGCCATATCCTTAACACTTAGCACTGTCTCTGAAATATAGATATTAAAATAAATATTCACCGAACTGACATCTAGTTTAAACCAGCATTATGAGACAGGTAGAAGCACAGTCTCCATGTTGCAGGTGAATAAATACTAGATTCTCTCCCCTAATCAACTATAAATTGACCTTTCCTTATTTGAATTCAGGGGTTCTCCAAGTATAGTTCCCAAAGCAACAACATACATAGCATCCGGGAAGTTGTAAGTAGCTTCCAAAGGAATCAGAAATTTTGAAGCTAGGACCCAGCAATCTGTATTTCAGATCCAACAGGTCCTGTTTAGAGAACCCTTGAGACATTTTCTACAATCTCTAAGAACGTTAGAAAAGAAAAGTCTTCTTAAAGGTAAAAAGGGGAAAGAGTAAATGTATGAAAACTAAAGCCATAAAAAGCAAGAATAAAAAGGTAGCTGCTAAACTCTCCTAGAGTTTGCTTTGTTTAATATTAGCAGAGCAGGGTTTTTTTGTTTGTTTGTTTTGTTTTGTTTTGCTTTGCTTTGTTTTGTTTTGCATGCTCTGTTAAATCTGGGTCAATATTGCTTGCTGTGAATGTCATTTAAAATGATTTTATATCTGCTGCCTCACAATGAACCTAAGTATCTTCTGTTGAGGCTGATAAGCTTTCTCTTCATAGATGTTTAAAGCATCTTGATCCTCATTCACTTTTACTTTATTTCAGAAACTTTAAATTTTTTTACTTCAACCATACAGCCCTATAATATTCGATACTGTCATGAGACCTCAGTGGTTAGCATTTCCTAAGTGATATATTGCAACTTGATAACCACTGATAATTGATAATCCCTGATCTCACTGAATAAACCTAGGAACATAGGGAAGAGCCATCCTAGATGGGGGTGCTGGTCTACCTCAGTGATGATTCCATTCTTGAAAAATCTGCCTTTGGTTTTGACTTCTATACAGAATTATTAAGACATTTGAATAAAATAACATTTGAAGGAACTTAGAAAAGTATAAAAGATTATACAAGTACAAATAATAGTTAACCAGTAACTGGATACCTTCTTGTGTTAGGCACTATGCTAAGAACTTTACATACATTATCATAGTCTTCAGCAATTCTTCAACGTAGATATTATCTCTTCCTTTTACGAATGAGGTTAGGTATCTTGACCAAAGTCACATCAATAATAAATAGTACAGGTGAAATACAAACCATGATCTGTCATATTTCAAATCTTATGCTGGTAACCACTACACTCATTGACTCTGTCTCACTGTCACTGTATCTATAATTATATCTACATGTATATATTTAAATAACGTTTGGATAAGCACATTCTCATTATAGAAATCAAAGCAGAAAGAAGTATTTAAAACTAAGGGTTATGTGGAATGTGGAGAAACCAAACAAAGGATCAGACAAAGACAAACTTTGAAACCAACCCTTGAAAGCTGATCATAGATCTGAGATATCCAGGAGGGGACAGATAAGGGGAGTAAGAGGGGGAGGGGAGGAAAGAGAAAGAAAGCAAAGCAGAAAGACTGTGGTGGGAGACTGGGGTGCTTTAGTGGTGGGAATACTATGGTGACCACACTTGAAGGGAGAAATCCTATATTGTGAAAAAAAAAAAAAACACGGGTGTAAAATAATAGTACCTCATTAATTTAAAAAATTAACAGAAAATAAAACAAAGGGTTAAAGTCTAACTACAGGCAGCCTTTTCTCTGCCCACCGGTGCCTATGCAGGTGCTTTCCTTGACCAACTCTGTCTCTCTGCAGGGCAGCGGCCTGCCTGTCTGCCCGTGACCTGCACCATGCAGGCCTTTCTCTTAGCAAAGCTGCCCCTCGGCGGGGCAGCTCTTTCTGCCTGCTTGTGTCTGTACAAGTGTCCTATGCTTCGTTGACCCTTTTCCTAATAAACCTGTTCTTTAATTATAAAAAAAAAATAATAAAGTCTAACTACAATACCACCTTTATTTATATTTAAAATGGGGAAAATTCTGTTTTTATCTCAGCAAGAATATTTTCCTACTGAAATGTAAGTCAAAATGTTCTGAAAAAATATGTCCATTTTAATAACTCACCTATTAAAAAAAGGTCCGTTTAATTAGAACAAATGAAATAGTTATTACATTTCTTAAACATGATCCTGTGAAGTGGACTTCAATTTTTTAAAGCAAACATTTGGGCTATTAAGATAGAACCAACCAAAGTTGTTATTTACAAAATAAATGCCTTAGTTAGTTGCTCTGTCAATTTGGACACAGCCCAATATCTGTGTCTTCCCATTCAGCTCTGATTCTTCCTCTGTCAGCTCTGTCAGGTAATAAACTAGTCAGAAGCCTGGCAATCCAGCCAGATTTGCTTCATTCTCCAGCAGGGCAGGTGTATTTATCTAACAACTCTTTGGCAGTAGCACAGATTTTTTTTTTTTTTTTTGGTCTGCTGGAGAAAGAATGCCTAATTCTACAATTGTCTTTAATGAATGCTGTCTTGATCCTACGTTGGGGAAGACTCACTGAATCTCCAAGTACACATGTCAACCTGAACAATCCATTTCCATCCCCACTGCACTGATATCACCCACTGGGACTTAGAGTAACATAACAGAGAATGAATTCAATAAAACATAGCTTCTTTCTTCTCTACTCTTAACGGGCAATTCCTGCTCAACTAGTTCCAAGCTGGCTCAGTGGTATTTAGTTCTTTGATGCCTTTCTCTGCCAACTGGAAGAGAAAGGTAGCCTGCTGCCACCATCAACATTTTACTAGCGCCAACAAAATGCACTGCAATGCTGGGATCTGAACCTCCACTTTTCCCACTCAGCTTTAGTTCCAAACTTCCAAAAGTTAGCTCCCAAACCTAACATGCTCTTTTTGGGTCATCCCATTGTTATGCTGTTCAGAGCATGAGGATGATCCCATTTAATCCTTCTTTGTCCAGAGACAACAGGACACCGACTAATTCCTAGGGAAGTCAATATTCTGACTGACGGTCATCTGAGCACACATTCCACAGTTCAACCCGTTGACTGCTCTATTCCACTGTGAAGATCATTCGTCCCTGAATACTAGGTTGAAAACTTACCAGCCCGAGTACTAGTGCAGGGGTTGGGGATAACTCTATCTTACCATCCCTCCCACCAAGACTTCTGCAGCTGTTTAAGACATAATGGACCTTTTTAATACAAATAGAGAAAGACAGTTAGCTAAGCTTTGTTGCTATGTGTCCTGTTAGCAAGTAGAAGCAAAGGAGTACAGAGCAATTTACTAAGAAGGACATTTTTATTTTTTTTAAGATTTATTTATTTATGCATACAAGCTGGGGTACAGTCCAGAGGCGTGGGGAGGCGAGAGGGTTCACCAGAGACAGAGTGGAGAGCAGCACAGGCAGATCGACGAAAATACACTGCTGAAGGGAGCAGCGGGCAAGGCAGGAGATGTCTGCCGTGCCATATGGGAATCTCCCTGGCCGGGTGTCGAACTCACGTCGTCGCTGCCGACAACTCCACAGCGCAGCATTTAACCGCTGCGCCACCAGGGAGGCCCAAGAAGGACATTTTTAGACTCCAGGAGCACAGATGGAAGTCCAGCTCCAGGCACTGAGATTTCTATTAATTCATTACCCCTTAGACTCTCCCCACTCCCACCCTGATAATTTCCAGTGACACTCACCCTTGGGCAATGCAAAATTACTGTACTGATCTTGAGGCATCCAGATCCAAACATAAATTGAAGTTCCACTGGTTATACATATAGAATGTGCTATGATGGCTCGATGGCATAAGATAGAGGACACAGATATTTGGATAAAGGGTTTGAATCTGTATAAAATATTAAATAATCATATTTCCTCAAAACAAAGTTGAACAAGGCCGAGGTGACTTTAGCATTTCAGATGTACCCAGGAGCTGCAATCATGAGCAAACACACACACACACACACACACACACACACACACACACTCCATAAAAGGAAGAATTTTTTTCCTTTAATTTAATTTTATTTAATTTATATCCTTAACATATTTATGTATCCCCCATAAGTTTCCCACCACCAATTCACCCGTGAACCATCACTGTAGTCCCTTGTGCTCTTTTCTCCCCTATTTTGGTCTCTCTTCCTCCCTCTCCCCTGAAGAATGTCTCTTATTTGTGGTTGCCTGCTAGTTTTTGTTTTTATTTTTGATTTGTGTGCTATTTTCTTCTGCTTCTTTGTTTGGCTTTCATATTCCTTCTATAAGTGATGCCATTCAGTATTTTCCTTTTTCCTTCTGTCTTATTTCACTGAGTATGATCCCTTCTAGCTCCATCCATGTTGCTGCAAATTGCATGAGTTTATCATTTTTGATTGCTGAGTAGTATTCCATTGTGTACATGTACCACATCTTCTTGATCCAGTCATCAGTTTTTGGGCATTTGGGTTGTCTCCATAGTTTAGCTATTGTAAATAGGGCTGCAATAAATATAGGTGTGCATGTGTCCTTAAAAGGAAGACTTTCTTGACCACTTTTGTGAACTGATCAGATAGGAGTGATGAAAGTTGCATAAAGGTCAATGGAGCACCAGCCAGGGAGTGCCAGACAGTCTGCACTCAAGGTTTAGGGAAAGATGCCATATGTATTCAAGGATTGGCGCGCCTACCCTTGGAACACCTGCCACACTTCTACTATTATATGACATATACAGCAAGAGCAGACCAAAGTGAGGAAAATCCAAGGTCAGCGGTGGTCAGAGTCCTAACTTCCTGAGTGAGGAGTGCATGATGACCTCAAGAAGGTGAGCTGTTGCCATTGCTCTTCCTGATTCGAAGAGAGTTAAAAGGTGGGACAATTACTTATTTTAAAAAAGGTACTCTATGTACATTAAGGACAAGTCCCAGAAGGTGCCTCACATATGCCATCAGCAAAAAGACCTGTGAATATAAAGGAACTTCATTGTAAGACGTTACTCCAGGCCTGGCTGTCTGCCAGTATCAGTAAAATGAAGGTTAGGTGTGGCCAATAAAATCACTAAAAGACAGCAAGGGCTAGGAGGAGCGGAGAAACAGCAGCTGCAGAAGAATGGCCATTTGTTTTGCTACTGATGTGGCGAGGCTAAAGGATACTGAGCATAGAGCCATTGTCTTTGAAATGTGTGGCTTTGGGAAGGTTTTAACGTCCCTTCCCTCCCCCCCCCCCCCGCAAAGCCTCGTTTTTTCTTGAAAAAAAGGAGAGATTACATCTTGTTCAGTCTGTGCTGCTCTAAGGATCATTTATGGTCCTTTGTGAAAACATTAGCCCTGCAAATGTAAGGTACTTTTCTTCTTTTGGAGGCCTAGTTGTAATTCCAACTCTTCCCACAACCGCAAAGGAAGACAGCAGATTTAGACATAGACCATCCCACCTCCCAGGACCTCCCCACACACAGAGACCCTGCGCATGTGAAAGCAGTTGCTACTTGTATCTACAAACCACAAGCTTGCAGAGGCACACGGTACCCAGATTCAGTTCTGGCACCTTCTCTTCACACGCTTTTACTTTCTGAACTGTGTTCAGAGCATGTCTGGGAGCAGTGTAAAGGCGACTGGGAAGCAATTAGAGGTTTTGGCTCACTTACTTACAAAGCATAGAGCCAAGAACGGTCCAAGAGAGAAAAAATGATAAAAGGGAAAGATAGTCCCTGGAGAAAGAAATATGTCCACAGTGATATGAGCAAGATTTTATCTAGGCTCCTGCTTCCACACTCTACACTCCATTTCTCCTTTCCTAATATCCTACACATTCATGCCATCTGTTCAAGACTTGGACAGATGGGGCCTCCCTGGTGGCTATCGCCAGCCACTGCAGCACAAGTTCGATCCTTGCCAGGGATCAGACCCACATGGCACAGCAGACCTCTCCTGTCTCATCCACTGCTCCCCTCAGCAGTGTATTTCAGTCAATCTGCCTGTTCTGCTCCCCACTCTGTCTCTGGTGAATCCTCTCACACCCCACACCTCTGGCACACCCCAGTTCTTGTATACCTAAATAAATAAAATAATTTTTTAAAAAAGAAAAGACCTGGACAGATGGTCCAGAAAATCTACCTGCATACTTTCTGAGGAGTCGTCAGGCCAAATACTTACCTGACAGACACATTTCTCTTTGTGTCTCAAAAATATGCAAATGATTGCAAGTGGCAGAATCAGTGATGCTAGAAAAATTATATTTAAGTAAATTATTTACACCCTTCAATCACATAAACCTTTTTGGTAATACATGACTTATCATGCCTGTAATAAACAAAGTGGATTAAAATATAGGCAATGAGAATTGTGGCCAGGTTCTGGTTGTCCCCCCTGTACCACATATCTTAGCATGATACATATGCCTCATGTCCCCAGCATGCATGCGAGCTGCTTGTGGTCAATGTTCACGTTATCCATCTTGGTATTGTCTTTAGCAGCTGATATAATGCTGCACACAAGATAGGTAGCCAATGAATATTTATTTCATGCCTCTTTTATAGGCAAGCGTGTGGAGCAATAGTTGCTAATAGAAACTTTGTCTAGAGACCTAGTACTCTGGGTACTTCTTTGCTTACATCCTTTAAGGAAGACCAGAGACCTAGAGAGCACTTACAAATGTGTCAGAAATAAAACTATTTTCTTTAAAGTAAATGCTTTTTCTGGAAAGTTTTCTCCATTTGGTAAGATGGGTCATATTTTTCTACAGAAGCTACAGCACATTATAATTGTAGCCTCCAAGTTGTGTGGGTGGCATGTATTATTCTACCCTGAAGAGCAGCTATTACATTAGTAGATTTACTACAGAGTTTTGAATTTTGATAAAAGTAATAAGACTGTAAATGCTGCACAAAATTAGCTAATTTTGTTTTGAAAAAACCTAGTGCAACTCCATAGATGGACTTATCTCTATCCCCTCAGCAGGACGTATACTTAAGGTAATGTCTATTTAAGGTTATTTTCCATCAATGAATTTATAAATTGATTTCATAATTATCCATTTAGGTTCCTCTTGGGGATAGGTACAACTCTGAAGGTTAAAAAAATCTCTATTTCCACAAAAGAGCTTTCCTTTTCCATTTTGGAAATAATTCTAACACTAACCCTTATGTTTCAAAAGAAAAGGATTTTTCATAAGCATTTAGATACACGTAATGATGTAAATGATTTTTGCTAATTTAACACAAATTGTTTGCCACAGCTGGGGATGCATGGGCAAAACAATTGGAGAAAAACTCTCTTGAAAAATTACCTTCCCACTGTAGTTGGTCTGTATCTTTCTTAAGACAATAAAGATGGGGGTGGAAAGACACAATGGTTCAGAGTGCAGACTGGTAATACTAACAGGAAAACTCCAGTTGACACAGAGGCCAATATGAATGATAGCTGAGATAAAATGATTGGATATGGATTTCCCCATCTGAGAGTAGGGAGGGATAGACTTTGGATAGACCCACTTCTATGAGGCCAAACTCTTCAGAGTTAGAAAGGAAATGAACTAACTCAACATGATTTATGTTCTTCAAACCCACTGGGAGAGAGTAACTTATCTGGTATTTACCAAATTAATTTGCTTGATAACAATTGCTTTACTTTTTCAAGTGTAACTCACTGGGATAAATGGAGATTATGTTTTTCAGCCACCAGTTCTTCAAATAATGGACATCAATATCTCCTAGCATGAAACCAATTCAACTAATTTGACTTCTAGACACTAGTTCCTTTCAGCATTTAAGCACCTAATTTAGGCATATGGTAAACCTTTCCTTCCAAGTGAGAGGGAAACTACATTAGAAAGAACTGATAAAATAAGAGAGGAAGGACAAACATACTGCAACAAATCCAACTTTTAGGGTTGCCAGAAAAATACAGGATGCCCATTTAAATTTGAATTTCAGGTGAAAAAAATATTTTAGTAGTATATCTTGCAATATTTGGTATATGTGCAATTGTTTTTATTTGCTAAAACTGGCGCCCAAAAATATGTTTATATATCTAAACCCTTTATTAGAAACATGAAAAAATGAAATGGTAACACTTAGAAGGAAGCATCAAATTCTCCACCGATGAGCCCGTGTGTCATCCATTGGGGAAGAGCTTTCTGCTTTGTCGGGAAAAGAATTAAGCGTGTCATATGGAGGAGACAAGCAAGATGAAAGGTGAGCCCATGAACTAAAGCAGTTATCAGCCTAGAATCAGTTTGGCAGGACGTCCAGAATGAATTAGCATTGTTGGGCCAATAAATGCCAGTAAAACACCTCCAAAAATAAGAGATCAAGAATAGCTACAACATAGAAGAACAGATACAAAAATCTTGCTCCTGTGTATATAATTTTGTAGTTTGTGTGGGTTAGGGAGAAGAGGAGAAACTCATTATAGTGAAAAATAAGATTAGTTTCAGAGTTATTCCTTGAAATGGGACATCATTTTCAAGTAATGTCAGAAGAGTTGGCTTCACTGACTAGAACAATATGGGAGATCTGATCTTTCTCATGATAATACGTAAGGATTAAAGAAAAATTAACATGTGCCTTAGCTAAAAATTTGGATTAAAATCCACACTCTACCATCATACGATATCCAAGATTGTATGATAAAGCACTGATCATATGATCTTGAGAAAGTCACACACCTCTCTGAATCTCAGATTCCTTTATTGTAAAAAGTTACTAGTAACAGTGATAGTTACGTGTGATACTACATATGAAAGCTCCTATCACAAGGTTTCGCCTACAGTGCATTCAATGAATACTTATTACCTTCTGTCAATTCTATCCTTCCCTCTCCCCAATTCCATCATAAGGTTGGGACAAGACACCATCCAGGAAACAATACTGGACAAGCACTTCAGTAGACCTGACCACATTTCCAAATACACTTCTCTTTTAGAGACCACAGATTCCACATCAACTGTAAGTGGTGCACTAACTTTAGAGATTCCGATATGGAGACAACTTCCTTCCTGAAAGTACAACAGGAGAAACTGCTCCTTCTAGAATAGGTCATGGGACTTTCAGGCACCCTCTGACTAAACTCTGTCTTTTTCATAAGGAAGCATCATTCAACATCACTATGACCGGAGTTTACCAGAAGAGAGCAGTTGGTTGCTCAATACCAGATTTACTCAATCTTCTAGGAGATGGCTCCAGAAGCCTGACATTCTTTTTTTTTTTAAAGATTTTATTTATTTATGCATATAAGTTGGGGTACAGACCAGAGGCGTGGGGCAGCGAGAGGGCTCACCAGAGACAGAGTGGGAGGCAGAACAGGCAGATTGAAGGAAACACACTGCTGAGGGGAGCAGCGGGCGAGGCAGGAGAGGTCTGCCGCGCCATGTGGGAATCTCCCAGGCTGGGCATCGAACTCACATCACCGCTGCCGACAGCTCCACAGCACAGCGCCTAACCACCGTGCCACCGGGGAGGCCCAAGTTTGTCATTCTTGAGGCCTCGCCAAGGCATGATTCATAGATAGTAAAGATGAGTAAAGAGATAGCAAAGATGCACCAGGAACAATTTTAAACATTTTACTTATAGTAATTGCTAATCATTTTACTTTTGAGAAAAATTAAGGTTCAGAGAGAGAAATAACTTATATAAGGTTACACAAAGATGGGAAACAAATCCTGGCAGTATGTCTCCAGGATCCATACCCTTAACATTTATAGTATATGCCTGTGCTACCGTGACCTTTCAATACCGGAGCACTCTGCTAGGTAAGCCACAGAACAGTATAAAAAAGTAAAATACTTCTTACCCATGAGAACTTTATAATTAATTTTTTCTTTTTAAATTTTTTTCAAAGATTTATTTTTATTCACTTATGCATGGAAGAACTGGGGTGTAGACCAGAGCGTGTGTGAGAGGATTCACCAGAGACAGTGCGGAGCAAAAAAGGCAGATCTACTGAAACACACTGCTGAGGGGAGCAGCGGGGTGGCAATAGCTTGATAGCACTGAGGCTCTAACCCCTGCGCCACCATGGAGGGGACCATAGACTGCACCATAGATCCAAACATGATTAAATCCCAACGTGAGTGATTTGTGTAGTGTGATAGAAAATCAGAAAGGAGAAAGGACATCATGGAGGAAGCTGAGTTTGAAGTAACAATGTTTTGTGCCTGATTAACATTTCCAAAGTAACTGTTCTTTCATAGTTTGACTCCTTCAATGATTGATGCAATTTACAGAACCATTGATTTAACAACCAGGAGCATCATAGTTGGAATAATCAATTACTTATAATGAAACCTGGTTCCTTCACCCAAACTATACATTTCCATTGATCTCCAAGTCACTGGAATACCTTTTTTATATAGCCTGTGATTTCTATTGTTAGATTTTACTTTAAAAAGTTTTATTGTAGATTTTTTTCTTGGCTAACAATGTAGAGCATCCTCCCCAAATTTAAGGATTTATAAACCCAGAAAAATCTTGGCAGTCTAGATGTTTGATGGCAAGCTCCTACGAACCATGGTTTAATAAATTTGTATATGATTAGAATAAAACTCGAAATTCAATTTGTACTTCATTAAAGAAAGGATTTCTGCACAATACTGCCTACCTACCATTGCCATATTCAAATGACAATTGCTTAGCTGCCATCTTGTGGCAAGCAACACACACTGTAAAAAAAATTCAATGTTTCAGAGTGTCGATATTTTCATTTTAATTTCCTCTTAATGAGCTGTATCCCTTTGACTCGCCCTTAAAATAAATACCTTTTCTATTTTTTCTGGTTTGAGTAAGTATATGTTTAACATTTATACTGAAGTAATTCCTTCATGACCCCAATTTTGATTTACATAAATATATGTTTCATGAATTAGATGAATGTTTATAAATGCACAAGAATATAACAGTACCTTATATTTTTATTTTTTATTGCGATAACATTGGCTTATAATGTTGTTGGTATATTGGACATAGAGGATCCCCCCTTCAGGTGATGTTACCATAGTGCACCCACCACCAAAGTACCCATAGTCCCCCCCATCTTAGTCCAGTGTGTTTCCCACTTTGTTCTCGTCCCTCCTCCCACCCCCAACTCTGGATGCCTCCATTGTGTAGCCAGAATTAATTTTTAAGTTTGTCTCCATCTGATCTTTTGATTTCTCTATATTCCACATGTAAGTGACACCACCTTATTTTGAAATGAACTATAAAGAAGTAATTGAATGTCAACCCCTTCCACACAGTATTTCTTAAAGTCTCAGCACACTGTATTTTGTTCTCAAAGACCACCAATTAGAGACAGTAAAATGAACTTTACCCTCACATTTGATTTTCAGTGAGCTTACTCAGTATTCCTAAAGTTGGTGAATTCCAGTTTTGAGCATTATTTATTTGTGTTGAGTACAACTTGGCTCTCATCTCTCACACGCCTTAATTTGGCCCCAGCTATGCTTATATATTCCAATTTTTATGTAAGTACTTACATATTCAGACCTTAGATAAACTTCTGGCTAGAGAATGTCTGAAGGAGAATTTGCTTCAGAATCAAGTTTGTTTTGCTACCTGTGTTGCCACGAACCCAAGATAGCAGGGACCATTAGTGATTAAGTGTACTCTGCATAGACTCGGATTCTCTAGGTCTGTATCCTGAATCCTGGCTTCCTACTTCACTAGCTACTTGACTTTGGACAAGTCACTAAATATTTTCATGCCTTAGATTCCACAGATTTAAAATGTGAATCATGATAGCATCTACTTCTCTAGTTCTTCGCTTGTTGAGAGGATAGAGTTAACATTGTTAAGTTCTCTAAACAGTGCTGAATCATAGTAAGTATTCAAAAAACTGAGCTAATCTGATTTGCTAGTTTTTTTACTGTTATACATTCTATAGTGTTAAACAATACTATTGTTTATGTCCTTTTATCTCTTTAATGACTGATCATCTTGCTGATATCTGACTCAAAATGTTCAATAATCTTGCTCTTTTAAATTGATTAAGAAAGTGTTTATTGGGCCCTTAATATGTGCCACACAAAATTCTAAGTACTGAAGCTGCAAGAGTTAAATGATAATATCTTAGCTCTCCTGCAGCTAGCAACTGAGATGGTATTTGATGATTAAAAGATAAATTCATAAACAACATAATTTGATATTATTGGGAAATTGATATTATTGGGAAAACTAGGACAGGGTGATAATAATTAAAAAAAAAAACAGAAAAGAACCAGAAAAATATAAAAGCCCAAAAGCACTAGTCTAAATTGCAAAGTTAGAGGAATGAAAAGTAAATAGCAGGAAATGAAGTTAGAGAACTGGGTAGGGAGCAGATAACACAGAACTTTGTAGCTCATGTGACAGGACTTTAAGTTTTATCCAAAGTGCAATTGAAATCCATTGGAGAGTTTTAGATCAGGAAGTTACTTGATCAAATGCTTTTTGCTTTTTAATAGATTAGATTTTCTGTTTCATCACCTTAAAAGCTGAGAAGTCTTGTCTACAGAGAATGAATCAGATGTGCAAATAGGAACCGTTGTGAAAGATGACGAGAGCCCCTCCCGCCGATGGGCTAATTTCACACTCTTGCGTTCCAGGGGATGACTCTTTATAACAAAATTTCCTCCTTAATGCTCAAGATATTTTTTTATTATTTTCTGTTGATTTCAAACAAACCGAAACATTTCTAATTCACCCTTTTAACTCTAAACTGGTAAAATTCATTCTCTACCTTTTCCAAAATAATGATTTTCACATTTATTTCCATTATAGACATCTTCACAGTGAAAAAGGTATGCTCTTCTAATGTCCTACAAGTTCAAAACATCTGCATCTAGACCCTTGATGACATTCCTGTGTATATTCTGTTTTTTCCTGCAACCAAACTAGGAGCCAAAGGATTAATAAAAGAAGAACACTTCGGGATGTTGCAGACTGTGGGAAACTGATTAAATGTCAAGAAATGGGAACAGACCTTGCCAGACAGAAGAAACATGGTCTCCAAGGAAATACAATAACAGCCATATGGCATGGACAAGCTGTTGACATAGTGATAGCAATGGGTAAAATAATTTTCCGACAAGTGTACAGAGTATAACCACAAAGAGTTTAGGAGCACAGAATTCAAAGATTTAAGCTGGCAGGCAGCACCAAGGAATGTCTGGTAGCTTCAATCATTGGAATGTAGCTTGGGGTCAGAATTGGCAAGAATAAGGCAGGGTCCCCATCCCTCAAAATTTGGTAACTTGTCAGTTCAGAAAAGTCTCAGGGACCAAGTGGAGACCCAGTTACTTGAACTAGGATAAAAAGTTGAAGAACTACTATCAAGTTTGATTGAACTGCTTTAATCTTATGTTACAGTTCCACTTAATTGTCTGAAAGCAAGAGATTTGGATGAATCTGCAATTGGTAGGAGGCTGAGAGCAAAGACCCAAAATATAAGACAAACTTTCTAATTACCTTCACTATGATACAGGGAGTAGTTTAAAGCAGTGACTACTCAACTTATTTGTCTCTTCACCTACTGTTCTCCTTGGAAAAGGTCAGATTTTTGAGATGCAGGCCTATTCTCTAACCACTCAAGTGAGACCAAAAAATAGCTTCACAGAGGAAAAAAAATACTTCCCATGTGATAATGTTTTTGGTCACAAGTCATGGAAACTCATACGTCTATACACAAGCAAGAAACAAGGCCTGTGTGCACAGGGAATCCTGCAGGTCTTTGGATACTGCTGGTCAAACAGCAGACTGCATCATAAAGCAGTTCTGAATTACATCGCTGAGAAATTGCATTTTTCATAGCCCTATCTTTCTCAATCTGAAGGGAGTATGGGTGGAGTAAAACCAAAACATGGCTTCAAACAGAAAGCAAACGTTGATATTAGCTTGCAAGTTCCAAATTAATGCTTATACTTACCTCCTCTCAAATGCTGCTGCTTCGTTGAAGCAAAGAAACTGTGTGTTCTTAGTGGAGTTTTCTAGTTTAAGAGTAAATGAAAAATGTATGTTTCAAATGACTCATTGAGTTTCTGGACCAGAGCAACTTCTTCTGATCTTAAGATGGTTGAGTTGCTTTCCTGGGCCTTTGAGTAAGGGACTGAAATTTGCTATGAAATGCTATTTTATTTTCAATTATACCTAATGTGAAATCACTGATAGTGTCCAAACAAATAATCACAAAAGTCAGAACAGAATCTATATCCTCCATTACCCTGTAATTGGAGAGAGTCACACAGAAATGATGAAGAATGTAAACCACATAGCTTTGGAAAACTAAATGCTAAATGTTCACTCCATGAACACTGCTGAAGTTTGAGAACTCACTTTTGGTGCTAGGGTTGACACTTTCAAAGAATCGTTACTTAGTGGCTCTTTCATTAAAAAGTCTTATCAATCACATAAGGCCTGCTTCTTTGAATTCCATATTGAATCTCCATGACACTTGTTTTGAAATCACCAGAAATGGATGAATTGATGTTGAAGGCTTCTAAAGAGACAACACATGACAGTGTAAATTAGCGCCAATCCAAATTCATGAGCACTGCTTGAAGATCCTGTTACATATGCCATCTCCCATTTCACTCAGGTAACCATTCAAATCATAACCCCCCTCTTTAGGGCCCCTTATTAGGAACGGATACATAATTTGTGGGTCACAGTGCAAAATGAAAATGTAGGACCCTTGTTCATAAAGGAGGATAAAAGCATTTTTATTCCTCTGCCATCTCTGTCTCAACTTGCCATGATGTGCTTTTAATCACTATCTAATGCTACACTCACTCAGTAGCAGGGGTCCCCAATCCCCTGTACCCAAGTACCACTTAAAGAATGGGATATACACACTTGACCCTGACCTTCACCATGCCCATAACCAGGCCTCGTCCAGTGACAGAGGTGGCAGTGGTAACTGGGCAGGGCATGGGCAGTAAAAAGTCAGTGCTGGGGGGGTGAGGTGGAGGGACAGCAGGAGATGAAGCTGCTCACGTGCTCAGGCACACTTGACCCAATGCTCCAAGACGGAAGAACATCTCTCCTTTCCATCCAACTTCACTCACAGAGCAAATTCAAAAGAAACTGATTCAGAATAACAAGATCAACCACAAAGTACTGAACACCAAGTGTAGAGTCTCCTGCTGGGCGAGGACTCCTGTGTGATGGCATAGGTCACGCACCCATGAAATCTGCCCTAGCCCTAATGCACCTTTGTCCCACCACAATGAAAATCGAAGTCTTTAGGCATGGATGGTTTTCACCCTCTTGATCTACCATCTACACACATAGGAATACCTTGTAGTCATCTTTTACCTTTTTTCACCATTTCATCAAGTGATGAGTGCTTCTTCTTGTGAAAGTTAATTCATTTAGGTATGTACCATATCCCATCTCTATCACTTCTGTCGACACTTACCCCTGTCAGGTATATTTACACTTTCTTTATCTTCAGTGTCTTCCACTTTCTTGCCTCTTTGCCTTCAGGTTTTAAGTATATTCAAATATTTACCATCTTAACCACATCTTAAAAACCCACCATTGACCCTAAGTCCCCCTCCAACTCTATCCTATTTCCATAATTACCTGCACAGCCAAAGCTCTAGAAATAACCAATCTTTAAAATGTACCCCAAACCTGACCTCTTTTAACCATCTCCATTTATTCACCTAGTCGAAACCAGAATGACCTATCTCCTAAATCACTGCAATAACCTGCTAAATAACCTATATGCTCCCAACCCTTGCTCTTCTAGAATCTATTCTCAGCAAAACATTCACAGTGATTTTTCAACACACAAGTTGAGCCCTATCAATCTATACTCTAAACCAGGGCTGAAACCTTCTATAGGGTATTTTTCTCTACACAAGGCTTTAATTTTTATGTTGTCTTTTTGATCAATATTTTACTTTTTGATTTCTTCCATTAACTTATACTCAGAATGTCCCTTCTCAGCTAGAGTTAGACAAATAAATATTCACCCTCATTTTTTTCTGGTTTTTGAATTGTCTTTATTTCTCATAGTTGACGACTTAATGATCTGATATAAGAAATATATAATTGTGATATAATTTTTTTTGCCTCTTAATGAATAATCGTTCTCTCCTCTCCTCCCCCACTCCCAGTAATTTATAAGGTCATATTGGCCATATTCTAAATCCTTTATAAAATCAAGGGCTGTGCTTTTGGTGATGGTGGTGGTTGTTTTCCTGCTGGACTATTTCTTTTCATTAATCCAGATATTGATTCTTGTAATAGGAGTTCCAGATCTTCTGGGATATTGTGGGTTAGAGTAGGGCAGGAGTTGGTGGGAGATGAAATTAGAATTGTTATATGACAAGACCTCTATAATTATTCTTCCTTTTCAGAATTGTCTTGGCTAGTCTTACTGTTCATTCGTCCAGATGATCCTTAGAATCTTTTCATAATATTCCAATGCAAATTCTTCAGGAGATTGGAATAAAAATTACATTGGACCCATAAATTATTTTGAAACAAATTTAACAATTTAAAACTCTCCAGTTTTACTGTCCAAAATTATGATCTGCCTCTACATGTATTTGTCCTCTTTCATAGCTCTCAATTTTTTTTTACTTCAAATAAATTTCAAGTCTTGTGGGGTAAGTTTATTTCCAAGTTTTAAATATTTGTTTTAAATCTTGGTAAATGAACTTTTTGATTATTATTTTTCTAATGACATTTTGTACTTCAAATGCAAACTGTTAATTTTATATGTATGTTTATCCACCTTATTCTTATTTTTCCGTATTCTAACAACTTTTAAATTGAGCTTCGGGAAACAATCATAGAATCTGCAAAATTCAAAAATCTTTTCTCTTTCCTTCAATAGTTATAATTGTCATTTCTGTTTCATGATGTCTTGTTCGTACTAGAGCTTCCATGATAGGATAATAATGAAATTAAGAAAAATAAATGATAATTATACCAACAGCAACAACAAACTGGGATAGGGGGCATTCTGATGTTGTTTTCTGAAATTAATGACTTTAGCATTTTACCTTCAGAATCACCTTTCACTCTTCATGATCCTATTCCACTATTTCTTTAGTAACATATATTCATCATAATCACACCAGTCTACTAACTAATGACAACAATATGTAGTGCATATTTTTCTCAGACAGCTTATTTATTGACATATACTATACATACCATAAACTTCACATTTTAAGCGTAAAAATCAGTTGCTTTTAATATACTCACAAATTGTGCAATAATCAACATTATCTGATTCCATAACATTTTTATCATCATAGTCACTCCCAATTTCCCCCTCACTACTTCCCTGGCAACGATTAATCTGTCTGTCTCTATGGATTTTCCTATTCTGGACCTTTCATATAGATGAAATCATACAGTGTGACATCTTTTGTTTCCAAATTCTTTCACTTAGAAAAACAATTACAAGATTCATCAGTGTTGTAGAACATGTTGACTCAGCATATCTGTATGGTTTTACCAAATTTTGTTTATCCATTCATCCATTAATGGATATTTGGGTTGTTCTTACCTTTTGGTGATTTTGAATAATGTTTCTATCAACACTTAGGTACATGTTTTTGAGTGAATGTATATTTTCAATTCTTTTGGGTATGTACTTAGAAATGAAATTGATCAATTATATGTTAATTCTATATTTAACAATTTGGGGGAGTGCCAAGCTGTTTCCCACGTAGCTACACTATTTTACATGTATGAACATTTGTGTATTCATAAGCAGTTCAACAATATATGAGCATTCTTACTTCTCCACATCATCACCAACACTTGTCAATGTCATTACTGTCATCCTAAAAAGTGTCACTTGGTATCTCATTTCAGCTTTGCTTTCTATTTCCCTAATAACGAATGACACTGAGCAACTTTTGGTCTGTTGAAAGAGCTTGCATATATCATCTTTGGAGAAATGTCAATCCATTCAAATCTTATGTCCATTTTGTGATTTTTACCTGTTTTTTTGTTGTTTAGTTTTAAATGTCGTTTATACACTCCAGATACATGCCCCTTACACTGGTCAACAGTGAGATTGTTACTGACTTTAAAAGGCCCTAATCTGTAGTATTTTGATGTGACGAACATGAATATAACCCTGAAAATTTTTTATTAGCTCTTGTTTGGAAGATATTTCATATAATTCATTTTATATGTTTCACCATGTAAATTTATCCAGTAGGACCGCAATAACATCCTAAATCAGCCTAGAATGATGTATTATTGCATCGCATTGCATAATACTGATACCGGACAAAATGAGGAGCTTTAAAAGTTGCCAAAGGCAGTAGGCTTTGTGCGAGACAGTTGAAGCTACTGTTCCGTAGAACTGTTATTATTACTTTATACATTTAGGCACAGTACAGAACAGTAATGCCTCCAAAGTGCGTTAATAGTGTGGACAATTTCTGCTCTATTTGTGGGGAAGTGACATTTGCCAACCAGAAGAAAAGTACCACTTCTCAAGTGAAGAAGGCTTATCACCTTGACTTCCGATGCAAGGTTGGTGACCAAGACAAGCCTTGGGCCCCACATATATGCTGTGCTACATGTACAACACAGCTTTCACAGTGGTTCAATGGCAAAAGACCATGCCGTTTGCAGTCCCCATGGTGTGGAGAGAGCCAAGCAACCACAGAAAAGATTATTACTTCTGATTGGTTCCTCCTCTTTCTGGAGGAATAACGAAGCAAAAGAAGTCAAAAAGAGTCCACCCAAACATTCCATCTGCATTGAGACCAGTTCCACACGGTAAGGGACTTCCTGTTCCAGAACCTCCAGCAGAATATTCTCTTGATTCATCTGATGAGGACAAGGGTGAGCCAACCTGTTCTTCTCCTGTCCCATCAGCATGCAGTGATGCAGATTTTCACTGTGGTGCATCATCAACCCCACACAGACTAACACAGAAAGAACTAAATGACCTGGTTCATGATTTGGACGTATCCAAGAACAAGGCAGAATTGCTAGGATCAAGACTCCAACAATGGAATCTTCTAGAAGAAGATGTCACAATTACTTTCTATCCAAAGCGCCACCAGCAGTTGGAGCCTTTCTTCAGAAAGGAAAGTACTCTGGTATTCTGTCCCGATACTGAGGGCCTCATGAATGCCTTAGAAATCACTCATGACCCACAAGAATGGAGGCTATTTCTAGACTCTTCGAAACTGAGTCTTAAGGCTGTGCTTTTGCACAATGGAAACCGTCTTCCATCTATTCTATTCCTGAACAGCTGTACAAGAGACAAACAAAGAAATCTAAGAAGTAGTCCATGAATTGATTTTTTATAGGTATTAACTGTAGGCTTATTACTATTGGCATGCATTTCGTGATGTAAACATCAATTTATTGCAGATTACAAAAAAAATTAGAGCCAAAATTAGAATTTGACTGTCATATTAATAGGAAATGACTAATTTTATTTCAGTAACATGACTTTTGTTAAAATTTGTTGACCAGTGTTATTGCACGTATGATTCGGAAATAATTTTTCCTATTTTGTGGGTTGTCTTTTCACTTTCTAGATACTATCATTTGAATCATAAATGTTCTTTTGTAACTTTTAATGAAGCACGATTTATCAACTGTTTCTTTTGTCGCTTGTTTCTTTGATATTACAGCTTTTTGCCATTTTGTTATTTAGTCAGGCAGGTTAATTTTATTTTATTTTTTTAATTCAAAAATACAGAAGCTCTATGGAAGCTTCATTATTTTTTTAATTAGTGAGATTGCATTGCTTTACAATGCTGTACGTTTTCATCCTCTTTCTTTTTAATGCTTTACTATGTGACCACTGCTCAGACTGGCAACTTGATTTCTGTATCATTTCTTTCCTGTTTACTAGTTGTAACTGAGCCAGTTAGTATTTATTCCAGAGTGTATCTGTGATATCTTAGACAGTTTTAAATAGCCTTTATATCCCTTGGTTGCTACTTCAGTTGAAAATGAAGAAAACACATTTGAGCATACAGAAAAATTTTATTATAGGAACATTTTCAGTATAATATTGGATGCTGTATTTTGCTTTGAAGAATCTGATTAATTCACACTTCATCATCTTTTCACGGAAGAAAATCTCCTGTGTTTCCAATTCACTCAGATATCTCCTATCCAGGTACCTAGACAGATATTGGTGTCATCTCTGAATCCTTTTTCCTTTGACATAAAAAAAAAAAACTTATAGACTCTGGTTATCTAGTATCTCTCATTGGAACTGATGTGACTGGCCCCTGAAATAATCCACCATGGTATTGATGGAGGAGATATAACTTAAAAATAAGGACACACACAAGAAAGTGGGGGTAGAAGAAATCAACATAACCATTAGCACAATCCCTAAGTGCCAGCTCCTAAGTTCAAAGCATAAGTAGGAGCTAGACTGCAGTCTAGCGGCAAAGATATGGAGATTCAGCCCATTGTAGAATCTCTGGGTCTCTTTTCTAATTCTATTTAGCCAGTAAACAGACAGCCATCTTCAAAGATGAGCCCCTCCCAACTGAAAGAGGGCTATATCAGTGCCATCTGGGCAAGAATTCAGGGCAGCCATTTCTCTGCCCACCTGTGCCTATGCAGGTGCTTTCCTTTACCAAATCTGTCCCTCTGCAGGGCAGCCGCCTGTCTGCCCGTGACCTGCACCATGCAGGCCTCTCTTAGCAAACCGGCCCCTCAGAGGGGCAGCCCTCTCTGCCCGCTTGTGTCTGTGCAAGTGTCCTATACTTCTTTGTCCCTTTTCCTAATAAACCTGTTCTTTACAACTGAGTCTTTGCCTCGTGGAGAAACTTGCCGCGTGCCTCCAAAGGGAGCTCTGGTGAAAAACCTTTACCAGAGTGGACCCAGGGACCCCGCTCCGCTCTCAAATCCGTTGGAAAAACGATATCAGTATCCTCTTCTTTATAACACTTATTTCAGTTTTTAATTATATATTTACTTGGTAACTTTCTTTATAGATTATTTCTATGGCATTAGGGACTTTATTGTATATACAGTGAGGAAGACAGACCTACCACATAGTAGATAGTAAATTTGTGTTGAGCTTTAAAAAATGAATGATTTACACAATCACTTATATATATATGTATATATATATATTTATATATATATATATATATATATATATATATATATATATATATATTATGATTGACAATCTTCTGGCTTCCAGTATAATCTCTGTATGACTTTTTGGCCTCATTTCTGTCTCTTTAGTGCATTGTGAAGGTCTAGAAGGTAGGAACACATCTTTTCATCTCTGTATCCTTAAGACCTAGGACCATGTGTTACAGGGTAACCCCGTGGGGTGCTTGTCTGGGTTCTCCTTCTTGTGCTTAAAAGAGACTTAAAAACTCAAATGCTCTTCTGCCTCATTTTCTTCTTTATGGATTCATTCTCGTTTTTCAGTTCGTCATTTATATTCCTCAGTTCTTTGTTCTCCAAAGAAGAAAAGCGAATGGCCAACAGATACATGAAAAAATGCTCAACATCACTTATAATCAAGGAAATGCAAATTAAAACCACTATGAGATATCACCTCACACCTGAGAGGATGGCACACATTAAAAATACAGGCAACAACAAATGCTGGAAAGGATGTGGAGAAAAAGGAACTCTTCTACACTGCTGGTGGGAATGTGAACTGGTCCAACCACTATGGAAAGCTGTATGGCGATTCCTCAAACTCCTAAACATGGAGCTTCCATATGACCCAGCAATACCACTTTTGGGAATT
>PVIJ01003015.1:65802-144854 GCA_004024925.1 Scalopus aquaticus | reverse complement strand
ACACACACACACACACACACACACACACACACACACACACACACACACACACACACACACACCAATCATTAAAAAAATAAAATGTTCAGTCTTGGAAAACCTTAAGGTTTACCAAAAGAAGATCAATTAGAAGCCCTGAAGTCTTAGAATTCCTGTATAATCAGCAGTAAAGTTAAAATTAAAAAAAAGGAAAATGAATTCAAGTGAATTAAGCTGTATATTGTGTGCTATATTTGATCTTGTTTGAAAACTAGAGGGGAACTAAATGTGTTGCACTGATTTGAGCTTTGCTCTCTGTTGAACCAAATTGAATTGGATTGAATTCAATTCAATTCAATTAACATGAAATAAAGATATTTTTCTTCATCAAAGTAAATTAAACAAATTGTTTTTAAATAAAATGGCTTGGGGGCCTCCCTGGTGGCTCAGTGGTTGAGCACTGCACTATGGAGCTGTCGGCAACGCACGATGCGGGTTCAACGCCTGGCCAGGGAGAATCCCACATGGCGTGGCAGACCTCTCCTGCCTCTCCCGCTGCTCTCCTTAGCAGTGTATTTCTGATCTGCCTGTTCTGCTCCCCACTCTGTCTCTGGTGAACCTTCTCGCCGCCCCCCGCCTCTGGCCTGTACCCCAGCTTGTATGTATAAATAAATAAATCTTAAAAAAAACGGCTTGGTTTAGATTGTTTTAATTTTTATGTTTGAATAGATTAAGTTTAACTAATAAAGAGTAATCAAATTATATGGATTAGGTAAGTGAGGGCTGAAGTATTCTGCCGTGAACAGATCATTAAAAAAAGACTGTTCTTAGGTGACACAGTATACCTCGATTGAATTGAGAGATTTCTTATGTACATATAAATTAATAGAAAGCCCTTTCTTAGAGACTTATGGTGAAAAATATCCCTCTAAAAAATTAAACTGCGACCCAAACGATTTTATACCATTATTACTTTCTCTCATTCACCTCAACACTTTAATTTTTCTTTAAATAACGTTTTCTGATATGTTATCCTGGCATTGTTTCCTTCATGAATGCATGTTTAATGTTTCCAAAAGTCTAAATTGCATATTCATAAGAATAATCTACATTTTATTTCTCATGATCTCTTTCTCAAATAGAATATCCCATAAATTTTGTTTATAAGAAACCATTTCACCCAGAAATAGACATCATTTATGTTTTAACAGTTTCCTCTACTTAAGAAATTTAAAGAGTTCTTGCAATATATGACACAATTTACCATTTTATTAAAAAATTCAGAAGTCAATATGCACTTAATTGCTAGGTAAACATCAAATTCACTAACAACAAAAGTGAGATAGGTTGGTTCATTTAGACAGGTAAAGCCAGCAGGCAATTTTGGCCATGGAGATTTTAAACTTTAATGAATTGAGATGATCTAAACCAAATAAAAAGAAGAAAAGGAAGGATGGGAGGGAGGAAGGGAGGAAGGGAGGAAGGGAGGGAGGAAGGAAGGAAGGGAGGAAGGGAGAAAGGGAAGAAGGGAGGAAGGGAGGAAGGGAGGAAGGAAGGAAGAAAAAAAAGCCTATCATAAGATAAAATTCCTAGTGGAATGAAGCATTTTATATCAGCATAGGTGTGTTTGTGATATTCAAAATCTATATTCCTAACATTTAATCACAGGGAAAAATATTTCCCTTCAACAGAGTTTTATGTGAAAGAACATATCTATCAATGTAACAATCTAAAAAATAATATATGCCAGATTTATAAAATTTGCTTTTCTAATTAAATAATGTATCTAAAATATACAAAGTGATTTTTCTGTTAAATCAGAACATTGACCAAATAAAAAAGAAACATAATTGACTAATTTTTCCTGAACATTTATTTCTCCATTTTAGGGAGAGTAGAATGTCCCTGCTTTCATTAAAACAAAAACAAAAACAAAAAACAAGTATATACAGTTCTTCAACCAAAATGAAATCATCTGCTTTGACTAAAATATAAAATACAATCTATTATATTAGCTCTATCACACCTTGATTGCTGTTCTTTACATATAAGAAGCAAATAATTTGCTTTTGTTCCACAGATCAATTAGTTTTCTGACCATTTTGCACACTAAAAATTAAAGATAACTGATTTTTTTATGCAGACATTAAAACAAGGTAAATTGAGTCTAGCTTGCATACATTCATTTGGAACCAACTATTTTAATACACAATAGAGTTTAAGAACATTTGCATTACTCTTTCCTACACATTATGATAGGAGATATTTTAACATTTCAGAAAAGAAGAAAGATATACTCAGTGTTGGAAAGTCTGGCTTTCAATCTGGCTCTATAATTGATAGACTTTAGACAACTTGTTTTCACTGGCTCTCAGTTTCCTTGACGATAAAATGTGATATCCACTTTAAAAAAACACGTTATGATGATAACTTACAAGACAGATAAAAAGCTAGAATAGTGTATGTACTGAACAAATGTTACATGAATCAAAATAATCAAGCTCTTTCAGTGAATGTGACATTCACTCTTGGTAGAAAAATCTATTGTATTGACTAAGTGATTACTTGAGTTATAACTTTCCCACAGTAACCTTGCTATTACTTTTCTTCTAGTTATAGATTATGGGAACTTGTTTCTTTTTTGTTTAACTCATTGATGTAAAGAATTTAGCCTCATCTATTTATCTGCCTACAAATTCCCATTTGGAAAAGATGTTTAGAACTCCTCCTTCTATATATTTTTCTATATAGAGGTTTTTTTTTATTCCCAAGTTTCTTTTCACTGGAAAAATTCTATATATTTTTATGTTCTTGCTCTCACTAGAAAATAAGGGGAAATATTATCTCTTTTCTCTTTCCATTCATTTTCAGTTTTTGCATATTTTATTACTGAACCTTCACTGATATCATAAGTAGGCCTAAATATGAAATTGTTTTAATGTCTCATACTTTTTCATAGCCATGCCAGTAATTATTATAGAAAAATCTAGACAAATCAATTCTGTTATTTTATTCCGGTGAATAAATATACATGTTCCATTATGTATGGTATTGCATTTGATTACAATTAATCAAGAGGACTTCTGCTCACAAGTACTGTCTGAGGAACTCCATGAAACCTTGTTTTGAGTATATTTTTCAAACACCTCATTTCTTCTCTCTCTCTCTCTCTCTCTCTCTCTCTCTCTCTCTCTCTCTCTCTCTCTCTCAATCTCTCTATCACCAGATAGCAGAGAAATACATATGACATATAAAGATTTAGTTAACTTTGTGGTATGAACTGAAGACACTAAAGAAATATTAAATTAAGTGTCAAAGCTGGGTACACAAGTAGGGAGGCAAATGAAATCTCTGGCTTCTATTTTATTTTGTTTCTCAAAAGAATCTAGTATTTATTGAGTACAGACAATATGCCAGGCAACTTTATCTTTTCTTTCTGATAACAGCTTATTAAAGAAAAAAAAATGATATACTAGCTTGATTAGAGATTGACTAGGTCTTCCTATATTCCTATATTCCTTCTTTAAATTTTGAAATAGTCTTTATTCTGGAATTTGAAAATTATTTGTTGTGTGTTTGGTCTGCCCAAAATTCTATGAGTTTTATAATGAAGAATGTTCTCCCTGAGGGAATGGCACTAATTGGTTAAGTTATACTCTTGTACAGCCCAAAGTTTATTTAATGATAAATCCAAACTTGAAAGGCAGGCAGTATATGGAATAGACCATGGACCAGAAAACTTTTTCTGTAAAAGGCGGATAAAATAAATCGTAGGCTTGCAACCCATGTAGATTCTATCGCAATTCCTCTTTTAATCAGTGTGGCTGTATTCCAATAGCCCATTGTTTATAAAAATGGGCAGTGGGCTAGATTTGGTCCTTCTGTTAAAGTTTTTTGATTCCTGGTACAGACATTTGTCAATAAGCTTTATGCATATGAAGAATTTGTGTCCTTTCCCATTTCTTTTCTATTATGTGCCACATAACTCAAAAGAAAGAAAATGTCTTAACTCCTATGTATCTATTGTGTGCCTAGTGTTGTGTTTGAGTTTTTATCATTTCAACACAATTTTACAATAGATTGTGCCTTCATTAATGAAAGCATCCAAGATGGTTTCTAACGTCCTTCCTCAACCCAATATTCATACCCTTTTGTATTTCCTTTCTATATACTGATTAAGGACTACCTTGTAACTAATAGCATATTGCAGAAATGATGTTCTGTAATTTTTGTGAATAAGTCATTTGAAAAAAGGTGGTTTCCACCTTACATATTCTTGGATCTCCAACTGCCATGGCATTAATCTTATGGAGATGGGTCCACGGTGAGAAACAAGTCTTCTATCAACAACAAACATTAATTTGCCAACCATCTGAATGAGCTGATTTGGAAGCAGATACTGTAGTCACAGTCAGCATTTCATAAGCTGCAGCCCCGATCAACATTTTGATTGCCACCTCATGTAACATCCTGAGCTCAACCATTCTGCTGAGCCATTGTCTGGTTCCTAGTACCCCACACTAGCCCCAATTATATGTAAGATAGTGTTTTGTGTTTTTATGAATATTTATTATTTTGTGAAACTGCCAAACTGTTATATAAAGTGGTTTTGCCATTTCTTAATTTTTACTGTCAGGGTAGGAGAATTTCAACTTTACCATGTAATTGTCAATAAACAGTATGGTCAGGTTTTATTCTTTATTTTTTTACTGAGGTAACATTAGTTTACAACACTTTATTGGATTTAGGGGGCAGAGGTTCGCACCTACTCATACGTATTGTGGTGTATTATATACACCTGAGAAGGCATAAGTTGTTTAAAATAAGATTGGTGTTGACGCATTTTTCAGTAATGACAAAGAAAATTCCATGTTGTAGATCACAATATGGAAATGGCTTCAAATTTTAATTTAAGTAAGTGCAGTTGTAACCTATACCTTTGAATTCCACTTCTAGGAGGTGAGTGAGTACCCCATGAATAGAGATTAGATGGCCAGTTAGTTGCTGTGCCTGCTTCTGTCCACCTCATATGTATACCATTTCACTTTGCCTCTCCTAAGTTTTCTCCCATATATTTAAACACTAAAAACAAACAAACAACAACAACAACAACAAAAAAAAACACATGGATCACGTGAGACAGAGGGTTTCTATCAACCTGTCCAAATTAATGAACAACTTATTTACTTGAAATTCTGCCACAAGCAGAACATATCTCAATTTCAGTGTATTCCAAAAGACAGCCAAGTGTGATGGTTATTCCAGAATTTCGTTGTAATAACCAGTAGTGAAATTATTAAATGAATCATTACAAGGACATTGCACTGTGTTAGTAATTAATGGTGTGTTTCATAATATCATTGCACTGAATGATTTAGTTTGTTATTTAAGTTCTTCAACTAGTGTGAATAAAATAGGCTTTATTAGGCTTTATTAGGTTTTACATATGTACTTTTAAGGTGAGTTCCTAATTTAATGAAAGATTCATTGATTTAAAATATATAAAGGCAAATGATAGAAGGGAAGCTTAGCAAAAATGAAGAGCACTTAGACTTTTTGAGAACTTCTGAACAGTAATTTCTAGAGCTAAATTAACAGATGAAGAACAAGTTCAATTTCCTGAATTAATGGTTAGGAATATTTAGATATAGAATATTTAGATGACTTATTTTAGGTAAAAAGTGATTGTGTCAAAATAAAGACTAAATGCTGAGATTCTCTATCAGCTTCTATTTTCATCATGTGATGCAGCTTCAAATACAGAAGTAGAATAAAATGATAAAAGGCAGCTCACGCTGCAACGGGTGCTGTTGGTCAACTTATTATCACTTAAATCTATGCAAAGATAATCTTGAGCATCATGAGAATCTTGGATTAGCCTGGAAATATGTTATTATAGTCTATTAACTGCAATGTTAAGCAGTGCCATTCATATATATCGGATGTTTAAGATAATGAAAACGCATTCACCTGTGATTCATAAACACTTGGATCTGACCTAGTATCAGTTCAGAGTTTATATCAGGATCGAGTTAGGAATTATATTCATAATGATCACAGAATAATCATTCTTAGAAAACCTTTACCACCACAGAGTCAATGATGTATGGCCATAATTTAACATTGCTAAGATAGCTTTCAAGATCAAGGAAATATTTTGCAGAGACCTTTGAATATCATTCAACCTCTCAAAGGTAAAATATGACCTAAAATACAACACTGAATCTCATTTGACATTTCCCTATATCATTCCCTACAATGTTTAATAGTAGTTACCTTCTGCATCAGACCATATGCTTCTTGAGGAATCAAGTCTGATTTCTTTGCTACCACATTACCCTTAATTAGTACATTAATGGGAAAATAAAAGTTATTGGTAAACTTGTTTTGACTGACTAGAAGAGTTTATTGAAAAACCAAAGCCACCGCTGCCCCTCCCACAAAAATATGAAAACACCAGCTCTATGATCTATTGTCTATTAATTATGTATCATATATTTAGATATAATTTATCTGTATATTCACCTACCTACCTACCTATTTGTCCAATGACTCACCTATCAATTATCTCCTTCCTACCTACCTACCTATCTCATCATCTATTCTACCTATCCATGTACATCGTACTAGCTTTCCTATGTATTTTGAACTATTGAAAAATCTTAGAGGAAGACAGACCACCTATGTGAGTGAATTGTGTAAAGAGAAGAGGGAGTTTACAAATATGCTATTGCTTGGGTTTTAACTTTTACAAGGCACTTGGTAACATACTCTACATTTTAGCATATGGTTGATTTTCAGTTAGTTGTAAGATTATTGCTAATGAATTATCACTTATCCTTTTTAGTCAAATGTCACACATGTACCCTTTCACTTTTTTTTTATATTCAACACATCACCAATGTGGCTAATGAAAAAGGAAGAGGGAGAGGAAGAAAAAGTAGAATAAACACAAAGAGGAAGACAAAGAGGACAAGAAGAAAGTGAAGCCCTGATTATTCTTTCAGCATCTCCTACCTTATCCTTGTAAGGACAATAGGGAGCTGAGGGTGATGAACATACTAAATAAATTATTAAATGATTAAAGCAAAACTTACATATTCTGGATAATCAATGCACTATTAGTATAATAAAAAATAAGTGACTTACATAATCCTATATTTTAAATCTAGTTAGTGGATTTCAGAATTTTCTTCCATGAAGTTAGCTGTTGCATAATTAGATGTGCTTCCCCACCTGGTTCTGTTTTAAGTATGTTGAGCAATTCTGATTTTCTGTTTACTATACCCAGTTGCTATCTTTCTTTGTTTTCAGTCATTTACTTTCCCACAAGAAGAAATAGCAAAATACATTCTAAAATGCAGTTAGAACATTCTGAATATGTGCCATGTCATTGTAAATTATATGCTTATTTGTTTTTTCTCCTTTTGATAGGCAGTCAAAAACATCAGACAACTTGCCAAGAACTTCCCTTCTGGTTCAGATGCCTTCAAATCAGAGCTTCCATATTATAGGAATACATTTCAGCTTCTCTATGATATATTGTGAAGGTGATATTACTATTTAATGACTTGTAAAATGCTGTCCAAAACCCTCATTAATTTATTCAGATGGCTCTATGTTTAACAGTGCCAGAAAATATGTATTTATAAATGATTTTCTTTCAATGTGTTTCCCCTTTTTTTCCAGATATTTATATTGATAAATAGCTGCTTTGGACTGCATATTATAAAGTATGAAAATTAATATTTGATGTTGTGAAGTCATATTATTGCTAATGGAGTCATTTTATCTTTACATTTTATTGATGATATAAAAAAACATGACTATAAAGTCTTACAGTTGCCAGAGAATAGAAACATGCATTTCTGAATCTCTAATCCTTGAACTTTAACTCTTAGAGTTCTGTGCCCTTTAAATTAATTATATCCAGGCTAGAGTATTCTCTTAACACTTCCATTTTATTCAAGTAATCATCCACTTTTCACTTTCTTTTTTTTTATTCTAGGTGGATTTGATTGCAGTTTTTTTTTTAATATAGTTTTAGGTATATTTAGTTTTATTTATTTAAAATGAAGAGAGGGAGCCGGAGGGAGGGAAGGGAAAGGGCACAAAATGGAATAGAAAAGAACACAAGGGACCATGGAGATGGATCACGGGTAAATTGGTGGTGGGCTACCCAAGGGGAATGCAAAATGTAAAAGACATAAATAACAATAAAAATATATATATTATATAAAAATAAATAAATAAATAAAATGAAGAGTTGGGGCCTCCCTGGGGGCTGAGGCGTTAAGTCTCAGCGCTACCACTACTAAGATCTGAGTTATGCCCAGGCTAGGGAGCTAACCCACATATGAGGTAGCAGACCTCTCCTGTTTCACATTATGCTCCCCTCAGCAGTATATTTCAGTAAATATGCTTGTTCTTCTCCCCACTCATTTTTTGGTGAATCCTCTCATCCCCATAACTCGGAATTACACCCTGGTTCTTCTATGTAAAAATTAAAAAAAAAAAGTGTTTAAAAAAAGTAAATAAAGGGGCCTCCCTGGTGGCGCAGCAGTAAAGGCTGTGCAGTGGAGCTGTCGGCAGCGGATACACAAGTTCGACACCTGGCCGGGGAGATTCCCACATGGTGCTACAGACCTCTCCTGCCTCACCTGCTGCTCCCCTCAGCAGTGTATTTCCGCTTATCTGTCTGTTCTGCTCCCCACTGTCTCTGGTGAACCCTCTCGCCGCCCCACGCCTCTGGCCTGTACCCCAGCTTGTATGCATAAATAAATAAATCTTTTAAAAAAAAGTAAATCAAATGAAGATTTGATATTCTGGAAATTGATCACAGCACACTAGCACTACCAATTAGGCTAATGTATTTACTCACTACACTGGGATTTATGAAAACCAGTATTATCTTCATAACTAGGCACTGTTTTATTTTACATTTATTAGCCATGACTACTCAAAAAGTATTTTTCAACTTTCTAGTATGTGCCACATATCTTAACATTCAAGGATACAAAAATGACAAAGGCATGCACACTAGCAACAGGTAATTAATAGTCTAATTTGGAGATGTGAATTGCATCATCTAGCCAAGTCTAACCCACTGTTTCTATATCAATATAGTATTTCTATATCTATATCAATGTATTATTGAAATATACTATTTAGAATTTTTTTAATTCATTGACCCTTAGTTATATTACAATGACCAAATGGAACATATTCATCTTCTGCATGCACTGTTTTTCTGCTCATTTTTTATGGGTATTGAACAATAAATTGTATTCACACTGACATATGCATAAATATTTATGTCTATATTAGCTATATTTATATAGCACCTATATCATGTCTTAATTATAACTCGAGCATCAATAAAATCACTGGATGATGTATTTCTAACACCAGAGATTGATTACTTTAATAGTATTTAGACAAAAAGGGTCATAGGTCCATTGCCTGCAGCGATCAGAGCAATACAAATTTTGCGCTCTTTAATCACCTTTTTTTCCCCCCCCCCAAATTAGCATGGGATTGGAGAATGTGAAAGAAAGAAAAGCTTTATCAGAGTATTTTCCTTATAGGTCTATCTTCATACCTTTCTTCTCTAGTAGAGTTTTAATTTATTAAGGCCTAAAACAGTCAATCTTTTTTGGTACTGTAGTTGTTTTTTCATTTTTGTGGTTGTGTGTGTTCCTCATAGGTTCAGCATGAGACTGGCACATGGTTAGTGCTCTATAAATACTTGCTGAATTTACTTTTCAATGTTTGCCATGGCATCTTTGGTGTCATAGAGCAAATATGTTTTAGAAATAATGTACACACTGCCATTTTATTCCAGTCTCACATAAACACAACAGAGACCAATGGTTTATTAGTTGTTCTTCAGTTAGAAGTAAGTGAACTGTAATTTATATACAAATATCAGGAATAGTTTGTGAAACTGTACATCTAGCATCTAGGAAAACTAATATCTTACTTAACTAGTCATGCCTTTCCAAATGTGTTTTTTATAACGGTTTATGAAATCATTATACTCTTCTAGGAACTAAGTCATAAATCTAATACCAAACATTAAGGACCAGTGGAATTAGCCAGTGTGAATATCATTTTTGATACCCAATGGGTGGCTAAGAAGCTGAATAAGCAAACTAGCGAGTCCAGATGGGAAATCTGCTCGTTCATCAAACTGAATTTCTTCATGAAAATAAAATTTAACATTCTTATCTGAATTTACTCTTGCATGTGCCTTTTAACGCTTTCATTAACCGATCTTTTAAAAAGTTCTATTATTTAGAAAACAATTCTGAGTAGAAGAAGTACTTATTCTTTTTTTAATGTAAAAGGGGTGGATGTGATTGTATTGGGTGGAAGTTTTTCTTTTAAGTTATTTAGACTTTTTAAATATTTGATATTAATAATCATTTTATTTTATGTCTACGTTTTTTTTTAATTTTAAGTTCTTTAATTGACTTGCATCATGCCGTTATACACATTTTAGGTGTTCATCATTGAGAATCAAAATGGATATGTACTACATTAAATGCACTAGGAGGTAATTTTGACTTAACAATCAAGTCAGAGTAGAAACACAGGACCACACTCTCCTTCTGAAATGAATGAACTAGTTGTTACGGTCACAAATAGTCTCCCTTTGAGTACTGGAGTCTTGTGTTCTACTCCTCGATTAGTTATGTTCTAGTTATATGATCCTTGGCAAGTCATTTAGCCAAATTGTCTAATTTCTGCATATATTTATCAATCTATAACTGATACCATATTTGAGGTTAAATGATATAATATATACATGAAAGTATCTTTAAAACCATTGTTCAACTGTTGAATATTTTTAGTTCATTAAATGGTTTAAAATGCATGCCCTAAAAGAAAGATCTAACATATTAGTCTTTCAGAATGGATTTAGCCAATTAACAGTGAAAATAAAGCATTATAAGGTTACCATATATTACCATATGTCCTCCTTATGATTGATGATTAATTCTGAAAGTTTTAAGATTCCTAAAGGTGACTGTTATCACTAGCAATATTATTGATGTTGGAAGAAAGCTATAAAGGAATTAAGGTTCGTTATGAGTTGTGGCCACAAAAGTAGCTTATGTATTCTAAGGTGGCACTGAGTTTTGGTTAATTCACCTTTAAGAGAGTCATTGCTCTCCACTGTAATTCCCATACCCTTTACAGCTTGCCCTAAGCCCTTACCAATACAGATTAATTTAAAATTAACCTGATGCTGTATGATGCCAACCATGAAAAAAAGCATGTTTGGCTATCAAAATATACAAGACAATAGGTAAATTATGGATATTTTGTACAGTATAATTAAGGAACTTGCTGCAGTTCATATATATATATATATTTATTATTGGAGATAGATACTAATATATATATACACATATATATGTATATATGTGTATATATATATTAGTATCTATCCCCAATAATAAATGTAAATAATATACCTGACAAGTGAACCAAACCCTCATATCTTTTGATATTAATGAAAACATTTTTTCCTTTTAGAAGTGCCATAGAAAGAAAAATTTAATCATTATAGATCCAAGCTGTGTTGGAGTCTGAACATAAGTAGAGGTAGTTTGCAGATTAAATGCCTTAGGATATTAAGTAATGATAGTATACATCTACCTACAACTTTTTATATTCATCTTCTTTAGTGATTTAGAAAATTTTTATTTCCTTCCATTTTCTTGACAGTATTTCATGGACAGGTGATCTCTGGATAAGTGAGATGTTGCTATAATGTGACATTTCATTTAAAGATGGCTAGTTACATTTCCTAGAAGTTAGGCTAGAGAAAACAGTAATAAATTGCTTGTGAAGAGTGCTAAAATACCCCAATATGATTTCCTAAATAGTTTTTCTCTTGCTGGAAGGGGGATTACTTACAAAACTGGATACAATCGGTTCAAAGTGAATTCCCACCAGTTTACTGACACTAACCATTACAAAGTGCTTCTAAGCTAAGCTCAGTTACACTTCATCTTATATCACCTTTGAATTGTTCTCGAGGCATTGCTTATTCTCTGGACAGCATTGCCAATACAGTTTAGTGAAGTGTGAGGCCTGCCCATCAGCTTCCTAGCTCTGTTGTGCTAACAGTTTGGAAAGTAATTACTCCCTAGAGGTTAAAACATGCCTTGTGGAGTATGTGCTGAGTAGTCAGACAAAAGTTTCTGATAGATCCAAGCCTGGTATTCTGCCAACCCCCAACATGGGGAGGTTTCTTAGGTCCTAAAATGCTGTAGGTACACAAAGTCAAGCAATAATTTCTGGACACTTTCTTGATTTGAGATTTTAAAAGTATTGAACATCCCAGATTATTCTTTTCTAAAAAAAGAACTGAAAGGTAAAATTTCTTTCTTTCTTGGTAACGCAGGCTATTGGAGGGAAGGGATTTCAGGCTGCAGCAATTCTGTTGCATTAAATAGAGCCATTTTGCTGAATAGGATACAACTGATGCAACATCAGATGACTCAGGAGACAGGAAGCCCCGCCTTTCAACTGCCAACATTTCCTCTTTGGTAGCATATACAAAGATGAAATAGATTAGTCAATTTAAAAAAAAAAAAAATTGGAAAAAATGAATTTTCTCTTTGAAAATATATAGCCCAAAAGAATAAAAGCCACATGAAATGTTTGACTTTATGGTTGATATATAGAGATGCTGTTTTGAAAAATTCAATAGTCATTTAAAACATTAAAATAGTACATAGATTTATATCGACTCTAATAGATTTTATCGACCCTAAATAGATTTTATTAAATTATCATAATTGTTACTATATTTTAGTGTTCTCACTGAAGAGCAGGAAAATCTGTGATCAAAGGAGGAAAATAAAAACTCTAACATTTTAGAATCATTAATGGAGTCTTAAAAAAAGTAAAAGTTCACTCTGATACCTTTCCCAGTGAACTTAATATCTAGTTGGATAAAATAGACTATAATTTAAAACTACTATAAAATATAGTAGAACAAAAGTATTTGATTCTAGAAATTTTTAGTACCTTATTGGCATGTCATTTTACTTCATGTATTAAGAAAGTTAGGGTAACTGGAAAGGAATCATAATGTTTAAATTAATTTTACCTGGAGACTAAATTCTAGGCTTACTTATGCAGTTAAGAAACAGTCACTTAACAATTTTTTTTTGAAATTATACTTAATATGAAACCGTTATATGTGCAGAGATGACAGTAGAAGCAAAGCTCCTATATAGCATTTTATTTACAGGATTGCATATGTATATTCTAAGTTTATTTCCTCTTTGAAATGAGAGTGTTGTACTGTTGCACTATTTTTCCAACTGAATTTAGAAATTAAAGACATTTTGCAGAGGAGTATGTTGGTGGCAGATAGAGGAAAACCCCTCTCTCTCATTAGCCTCTGAGAAATTTAGACAATTCTGAAAGATAGTCCTGGAAGGAAGGATACTTGAAACAATCAGTGACATATGTTTGGCTAGTATTATTTTTCTCTTGTAAGGTTATAAAGACTATAAAATATAAAATGTTGCCTTGTAGAAAAAGATGAAGCATTTAAACAACATCATAGACTGCATTAAATAATAATGTGTTGTTATATATCTTTCCTTCATACAATCTTTCGACTTGAATAAGTTGACTATTTCAGAGGTAATTTTTATTAGTCTAAGTCAATTATAGTACTCCATCTGTCTCACCAATGATGGCTCAGAAGTCTTGGCTTTAAGCAATCAACATATGGTATTCCCTGATGATTATTATTGGTTCAAAAGTAGGCATATAGCTTACATTAGCTGATCAGAGAAAAGAAAAAGTTTCTATTCTATGGTTAAATGAATAGTCTCTCTATTCCACTGAATATAAAGGGGAAGCACATCCCTATTAATATTGGCAGATATTTTTAGTTATCCTATAATTCATCCTATACAGAGAGAATCTCAGAATTTATAGTTTCTGCATTGTTTAGAATCATATTATGTTGGAAACAATTTCCCCATCTTTTACCTTGCTAAGTTCTTCGTGACTTGGAGCTGAAAGAATCCTACACTGATACAGAAGCTAAGTGACAGAAATTTATAATACCTTAATTATGTATGACTTCAAATTTGATTATGTTTCATGGTGTCTGAAATAAATGAAGCATATATTCAATGACATTGTAAGTCAACAAATTTTAATCGATATCATGACTTTTTATGTCTTGTTTTCTTAGTTGGCAAGTAGTTGATGATTGCATATCTAAAATACTAATAACTACATGAGTACCTTACTACTTGACTGTGGAACATGACCATATTTTAGAGTTCTCTTTAGAAAATCTTATAAAGATCTTAATTATAACCTATATACAAATTATTTTTTTAATTTTACTACTATAAGCAGATTATTGTTTGTTTGATCCTGTGTTCTTACTATTAATCTGACTTTGCACAAATAACACCAGTGTCAAAATATTTTGCTGTACAATATTTTTCTACAGTGATAGAACAAACTGCATATTTTATCTTAAAACTATGGATATAGGGATTTGCAAAATCTATACCTTAAGGAAAATTGATTAGAGAAGATGTTATGAATATGCTGATCCAAAAAATTATTCAACAACTATTGGTCGGAAATATACTATAGACTCACTGAATACTGTGATTGATTCTGGAAAAGTTGATCAAATGAGAATTTTTTTTTAAAGATTTTTTTTTTAATTTATACATACAAGCTGGGGTACAGGCCAGAGGCGTGGGGTGGCAAGAGGGTTCACCAGAGACAGAGCGGGTAGCAGAACAGGCAGATCAGAAACACACTGCTGAGGGGAGCAGCGGGCGAGGAAGGAGAGGTCTGCCGCGCCATGTGGGATTCTCCCTGGCCGGGCGTCGAACTCGCATCGCCACTGCCTACAGCTCCACAGAGCAGCACTTAATTGCTGCGCCACCGGGGAGGCCCCGATCAAATGAGAAATTGATGCAAAAACTAATTAGAAAGAAAAAGTCCAAGCAGATGTGTGCTCTGGTCCAGTTTGGGCAGGGGTAATTTTGGTCTCAAACCTCCTAAGTTCAGGTGAGTGTGCAATGTGGGAGTTTAGGATGGTCCAGCTCCCTGGGGATATCCACTGGGAGAGGAGGAGTTAAGGGAGCAGGGTACTTCCTGGGATGCCTGGACTGAGTGGCTGTGTCTCATGAGAAGATTCACAGAGAGATGTGTCTAAAATGTGCTTGTTGTCCAGCTGCCATATTTACTTTTATTCAAGAGTCTTTCTCCCCAGGGCCACTGTCTGGTTGTTAAGATTAAGTTCTGGAAAAGCCAACTGGGGCATTCTCCAGAAGTGACACCAGAAATACTTTATCCATAAGTCTATTTGGGTGCTGTCTGGTTTACTTCTCCAAAGTGGGTTTGAGCACTGACATTAGTAACTCCACTTTACATTTGACATAACTCACTTCATTCATAGCTTATTAAATAGAATTACTATTTGAACAATAAAGTATTCTCATCATTTCCTCTACAGATAAGAGGTCATTTCTCTTTCTCTGTTTGCAGCGTTGCATAAGTAGTTCAGGCTGCTATAATTGCTCCAGCTGTCAAGAATCCAGGTTTTTTTTTTTTTTAAATGTTTTTTGATATTCTGTCTTCATACCTCATTCATGAGCTTAAAAATGCTGCCCCAGTTCTTCCCATTATATCTGACTTGATAATAATGTGAGTATCTAAAAATCTACCACTAGAATTCAAAGTTGTTTGAGCCAATACATTCCCTATATTGAACTGGGTTATTGTTATGTTTCTGTTATAACTCATTCATACTCTCAATCACCTATAAGTAACTACTAAGTTTCTAATCTCAAAACATTAAAGTCCTCCATAAATTGACCATAGCCTGACCCTCTAGTTTCATTGCTACAATCCTCTACCCATAATAAGCAATGCAGTCATGAAACAAATCATACAAGATTTTCTGTAAACATCACAGTCATTTTACCTCTGCTTCTGCTCTTTTTCTATGCTTGAAATACCCAATTCACCAAACCTGCATTTAACTTGTGTTCTCTGAACCCTCACATGAGATTGAGCTCAGGAATAATTTTTTTTCATTAAAACTATTACCCTTTTGTAATAGTCATTTACATTTATAAGGAACATTCTATTTGTAACAGAGTAGTCTCCCTCTTTTAACAGGGTAGGAGTAAACCTCCAGAAATTCACCAAAGGAGAAGACTACAACTTAAATGTGCATCACAACCATACATTCCTTTTTTATTATGCTTTGCAAGATAACTTTCCATAACTGGCACTTCCCTCATCCCAATATCTTTTGATTTTAGCTAGAGATATTTAAGGTGGTGGCATGACCATTTCCAGGAGTTACAGTTTTCCTGAGTCTCTACTCTGTACACAGGAGATACATGTTATTAAACTGTTGTTAGTTTTTTTTCTCCTATTTATCTTTTGTTATGGTTTGGGGGGAGGGGTCTCAGCTAAGAATCTAAGAGGGTAGAGGGAAAATTATTTTTCCTCCCCTATAGTTAATTTACATTTTTTTTTAAAGATTTATTTATTTATGCATACAAGCTGGTATACAGACCAGAGGTGTGGGGCAGTGAGAGGGTTCACCAGAGACAGAGTGGGGAGCAGAACAGGCAGATCTACAAAACACACTGCTGAGGGGAGCAGAGGGCGAGGCAGGAGAGCTGTGCCCCCGCCATGTGGGAATCTCCCTGGCCAGGCATGGAACCTGCGTTGCTCCTGCCAACAGCTCCACAGCACAGCACTTAACCTCTGCGCCACCAGGGAGGCCCCCTATAGTTAATTTTCAAGTTACTTAATTTTTTTTTCTTCTATTGAGTTGTTTGAGGTCTTGATATAGCTCAAATATTAACCCTTATTCAATAGGTACTTTCAAATAATTACTCCTGTTTTAGAGGCTGGCTTTTTGTTTTGTTCATAATTCTTTTGCTGAGCATAAGCTTTCTAGTTGGATAGAGGCCCACTGATGATTTTTACTTGTGTTGTCTTTGCCAAAAGATGAAAATTGTATTATAAGTAAACTTCTAAGTTTGAGGCCTACCATTTTTTTAAATCAACTTTTTATTGTTGTTATTATTTATGTCTTTAACATTATCATGTATCCCCCATATGTGTCCCACCACCAATTCGCATGTGAACCATCACCACAGCCCCCAGTGTCCCCCTCACCCCCATACTGAACCCCTATCCTCCCCCTCTCTCTCTGTCTCTCTTTTATTCGGTTCCCCTATATTCCTGTTATATCAGCATTTGTTTTAATTCTCTATCAGTAAAATTATTGCCTTTAGAAACTTCATTTTTTCTACCTTATGTGAGCTGCACAGTAAATTACTGATAGCCAATCAGGCAGTGATAGATCCTCTGACAAAACAGCTACCTTTTTTCATGCTATATTTTAGTTTTTGAAGAATTTCAAAATCTTCTATCTTTAAAAATTTGCTCTGGGGCCTCCCTGGTGGCGCAGCTGTGGAGCTGTCTGCAGCAGCAATGCAAGTTCCACGCCCAGTCGGGGAGAATCCCACATGGCGCGGCAGACCTCTCCTGCCTCGCCCGCTGCTCCTCTCAGCAGTGTATTTCCATGGATCTGCCTGTTCTTCTCCCTGCTCTGTCTCTGGTGAACCCTGTCGCAGCCCAGCACCTCTGGCCTGTACCCCAGCTTGTATGCATAAATAAATAAAATCTTAAAAAAAAATAAAAATAAATAAAAATGTGTTCTGTTGCATGATAGGCATGTAATATATATTAATATATGTATTTATATTACACCAGAACCAAGAGTCAGACTCTTACTTTTTTGTTCAACCTTAATTCCAGGGGACTCATGAGCCTCCAAGGTATTATGATGAGTCACCAACGTATAGGGAGCCTCAAGTGAGCTGCTTTTGGCTTAAACCATCAGAAAACATTATAAAATAGTCAATCAGAAAAGGAATATCAATTAAACAGATCAGTTTTTAAAACTTGAAATCCCCAAAGTTGGGGAAGAGGCTATAGGCAAATTCAATAGTTCAAGTGCCTGATTATAGGGTTCAAACCAGAGGATCTGGAAAATTAGCATGTAATTGTGCACCAGGTCTGTCCATTCTGAAATTGGTGGAATTTATTCTCTACAATACTTGACTAGTCCTCAAAATTGTGTGTCTTTTAGAGCACTCTTTTATCTTCAAAATGAACTGACTCCGAGACTGTAACACTAGACGCCTATAGCAAGCAGCAAATGCTCTAAATACTTGAACTTAGTGAGCAATACCGCAATTTTTCTCATGAAGTTTTATGTTCCTGTGAAGCAAAGAATTCTGTCAAAACCAAAGTATCAATTTTGATACTTTTAGTATTTTGATACTGGTTTCAAAGTCTAACAGCAAATCATCTACATTTTGAATAATTATAAATCCCTCTGGTGGGACTAATGTCTCTAAATTTTCCTCTTTTTATTTTTTAGGAAATGATTAGGTTAAAAAAAAGAAATTACTGAAATACTTCAGGAAATCTTTGTCATTAATACTATGACAACTCATTCATAAATCAAAGCAAACAAGATTATAAACTCATCCCTTTGAGAAAAAGGAAGAAAGAAAGAAATAGAAAGAAAGAAAGGGGAAGGAAGGGGGGGAGGAGATTAAAGAAAGAAATTACAGAATAGAGATCAGTTACAGAGAAAAAAATTTGCAGAAGATGGCACTGAAATCAGAAAAGAACATGGACACAGAAACAGGGACCATGAGATGAAAACGGACTGAATAACTTAAATGGCATCAATCTAATCACAGGAATCCTTAAAAGTATAGGACCTCCCTTAGCTACAGAATGGCAGTGGCAGAAAGATGACAAGATTAAAAGAATGTGACTCTCATAACTGGTTCTAAGAAGTAGGTCAGGGCAACCCTGGTGGCGCAAGAGTTAAAGTCTCAGTGCTATCAAGCTATTGCCAGCCACTGCAGCGTGAGTTGGATCCTGTCTGGTCTGCTGCTCCCCTCAACAGTGCATTTCAGTAGATTTGCCTGTTCTGCTCCCCACTGTGTTTCTGGTGAATCCTTCTCACCCCCCACACCTCTGGCCAACAGTTCTTGGATGCATAAATAAATAAAAATAAATCTTAAGAAAAAAAATAAGAAGCAGGTCCCTATGTGATGGGTAGGAGAAAGATCTCTATAGTGTAAGTGTGGACCTATCCCATAAACCAGAAGGTAACTGGAATATCCACCTCACAAATTCATCAGAATGATGTTGCTAAAACCTGAATGAGCAGGAAAAGAGCCTCTCCCCTAGAGTCACCAAAAGGAACGTCAGCACTGCTCTTAGCCTGGTGAGAACTGGATCAGTCACCTGCCATACAGAACTATAAGGCAATAAAAATGGATAGTATGGAGCACTCAGCTTATAGTAATGTTTTATAACAATAGAAAATATAGGTATAAATATATACAAAAATACAAATCTATGTATAAGTTTGTCTCTTTTTGTTGTTGTTTGAGACACTCACTCTAACCAAAACATGACACTATACCCTATTGGTCAAGATGTGGAATGTGGAAATAACAAGACAGAAGCCAATGACTGTGTTACTACTAGTGGGTGATATAGGGTCATTTGCTGAAAACCGGTTCATTTCCATTTCCTCATCTTTATAATAAAAACAAATCATTAAAAGCAATATAGGATTAAACAAAGTAACACAAGTAAAGCAAATAGTGTAATGCCCTGTAAATATCATTATTTAATACCTCTCAACTACATTGATATTAGTAGTAGTACTAACTATAGTAGTGGTTAATTATTGAAAGATTTTTAAAATGCAATTAATAACATGAGGCATGTTCTTAATCATTTCAATTCTAAGACAATATCAAGTATCTTAGAAGTATTATTCTCCATTGATTTTATAACATATAAAGCTCCTATTTCATCTTTTTTTGTTGATAATCATGATTATATTTAAAATAAATGAAAATGTTTACATATTTTCACTTTCACTGCTTTGATCATCTGCAAATTGAATGATAATTTATCTTAAGTAATATTGCAAAGGGATAGTCTTGGGCATCGATGCATAAAATATTAATGTTGCTATCCATATACAAGGCAACTTAATCACTTAGAGAGGAAATAATTTCTGCATTATCAGATGTAGCATCAATGGGTCCAGTCTAGATGCTCTTTTATTCAGTGAACTGCTAATTAATTGGACTTATTTTTCTATGGTGTTTTATGACATGCTTACAGATGCTCCCCCACTTTCAAAGAAAAAACCTGAAGCTAAAGAACTTGAATAATGTTCACAAGATCCACACAGTTATAAATGTTCTCGTATAAGCCTCTGTGTGAGAGACAGTGGCATTGAAAACATTAATCAGAAAGTTTCAGAGTATGTGCTGTTATAGTTTATTCATCATCTTTCTCTTCCTCATAAAATAAAAATAATTTATTGTATTCCTTCTTGCAAATTGCTTTCTGTTTGACAATAACAATTATAATGCAACTCATAAGAATAAAGAATTTCTACATGGGAAATTTATCATAACAAGTGGATTTGAAAGCCTAAGCTATACAGTTTTAATGTAGTGTCTATCCCATAAGTTGATATAAAATAGGAAAAGCCAAGCAAATTTAACAAGAAAAAATAAATCACTAAATGAGAATCAAAGAGTAAGGTATAATCTTCCATTTTCTCTTAGCAGAGTAGTTTATATCATAAAACCAATTAATTTGAATGGAAAAGAGATTAATCAATTTCTATGAGCTTCAGGTTTTGCAACAATGACTGAATTTGAAAAAAAAAAATCACATTCTGAGGAAAATATGCCTCATCCTTAATGATTTCCCAAGCCAATTATTTAGAGTTTGGAGTGACCAGGATTTTATTACAGCTACTTTCCAGTTCTTAAACATTTCCAAAAGCATGTATATGTATATATGTGTTCTTTTTTTTAAGTACAAAGAAAGCTCCTTATAAAGCAGATTTTAAAAACTGCAAGCAAATGCTTGTATATCAAAGATATTTTTAAGACCTTCCCATGGTCATAGCCATCCCCAGAAAGAGAAGAAAGTCTGTTGACAGAGAGACCATCATGCCAGATGTTACAAGTTGGGGCCATTTCAACTCACAAGAGCACGTGCTCTTTTCTTTTTTAAGATTTATTTATGCATACAAGAGCTGGGGTGTAGGCCAGAGATGCTGGGGTCGGGGGTGAGAGGATTCACCAGAGACAGAGTGAGGAGCAGAACAGGCAGATCTACTAAAGTACACTGCTGAGGGGAACAGCGGGAGAGACAGGAGCGGTTTGCTGCGCCATGTGGGTCAGCTCCCTGGTCAGGGATCGAACTTGTGCTGCAGGGGCTGTGGATAGCTTCATAGTGCTGACACTTAACCCCTGGAGCCACCAGGGAGGCCCACATGTGCTCTTTATTTAAGGGGACAGTGTCAATCAGGTTGAAGTGGGCCACCAGCATCATTAGGAAGACACAGTGAAAAAGTCCTCCTTATCCAACTCATGCTTACCAGCTAGCACGTACTAAAGGAATGAAGTGGGACTTGTAGGAACAACTTAAGCAGCTTCTACTGACCAATCCTGTCAAGTGCATGGCACTACTCACCCTCCTGAAGTCATATTTTTGAGTTTCTTTTTTGTTAAAACATTTTAAGGCTTGATATATGTTTTTCCTTTAGTGATTCTGCTGATGGAAGAGAGTATTATCCAAATAAACAGCGTGTGTGTATGTGTGTGTGTGTGTGTGTGTTCGTGTGTGTGTGTGTGTGTTTGTGTGTGTGTGTGTGTGAGTGTATGAAAACAACTGAATATCTTCACAAACACTTTCTTAAAAGTCTATTTTTCCTTACATGGTTAACTCAACATCTATGATATGCAAATTATTTTTATTTTATTTCCTAGAAATTATGTTTATAAATATGTGAATATTGAATATCTGAAAGCTGTGGGAAATACAATCTGTGATTTTTAATGCATTTGCACTTCATGAAGTCTTTATCTTTTCACTTTCATGAATGAAAGGAAAATATGATTTTCAAGTCATAATTTAAAATGTGATAATGAATTTTTGTTTTCAAAATTGATCTGAGCTCTATGCCATTCCAAATTGTAGTTGTCCTTCTAGTTGAAGCACAGATTGAAATTCATACAGATAAAGACTTCATGTGCTAGTTAAAGTGACTAGGTAGTTTTTCAGAAAGCTTGCCTTCAAATACCAGTCAAATATTCAAATTGCAAAAAAGTGAAGTTTCAAATAAAAATGGAGTTTAAAGTAATATGCCAGGCCTGATGCTCCTTCTCTCAGTTCCATACCAAGAACCACATAATTTCAAGGTTTTACTCTTCACAATTTTATTATTATTCCTTGTCCATGTCCTTCCCCAAGTGGGGTGAACTTTATGTAAATAATAATATAAACTATTATTATTTTGATTTTTCATTCATTCATTTTTAGCTGAGGTAATACTCGGATACCCCCATCAGGTATTACCACCATTGTTATAAAAACAACAAAAATGACTAATATAAACTAAAGTCTTCAACAAAGATCAAGTGCAATATGGTGTTGGCAAACCCAAAGGTGGTGGTGCCTGACTATATGGGATTTCATGTTGATAAATGAGGCCTAGAAATGTAAAAACTAGAAAAGATGTATAGTAGCTGATTAAACATATGAAATCTTACTATAAAGAAGAGCAAGTGTAATTATTAAACTGAAGTCTAATAGTGAAAATAATAAATAAATTGACACCATAGTCTGTTATGAGAAAATCAACTGTAGACAATAAATTTAATTGAGGTCATACTTCATTTGTTATATTTATTTTAGTGTATTTTTTTAATTGTTAAGAAGATTATTTAACCTTTTTTGTATCATTATAATGTGTGAAGTCATCATGTCTAAATGACACACACCTATTTATAGCACTGTCATTTGTTAATTCAAGCAATAATTGGCATTATCATGGGATTATCTGGAAGATTAAATCAGATAATAGATGAAAAATGGGTCAACACATTTACTAATTTAGGGTAATCATTTATAAGTGTAAGCAACTATTATTACTACATAAAATGCATTTCAGAATGTATCTACTTATTAACAAAATGTCTTCCTCAGTTGAATGCAGCATATTCTTTTAAAAGGATACTTATTTTCAAACTCCTCTGGAAAAAATTGACAGTATACATTAAATGAAAGTGTCTCCTACGGGATTGTAAAATATAAAAATTGGTCTCCTTCTACATCAGAAATCTTCCTTTCTGTTCACTTTCATCTCAAGAGATATTGTCAAACCATATGCAGTTTCATCCTATCACTTTGTTCTATTTGACCAATTCCAATTTTGATTATACAGTGTTTTTCTGGATGACTGCATTTCCCCCCTTTTGCTGATATAGATGTGAATTTATTACATTTCTACCATTACCCAGTGGTTATGTGTAGTTTACTAAATCCAACCATGCTGGAAGTAGTTCCACCCTCCCCCATACACATTACTATTTGTATCTACAACTGTCCTTATTTTCTGCCAAAGATATATGTACTTGAGCCTTCTCTCCTTCTAAACTCCAACCCCATCCTACATTCTTTTGCTTTTTTAAAAATGTCCTAACAAAGATAGTATTAATAATAGGTTTATGAAACTAATTTTACTACAGCATTTTCCAATTAGATGGCTAGAAAGCAATGTTGCAAGATTCCGCACATTTTCAATCATCTTCCAGTGTCTTTGAGATGACCGATGTTTTCACATGAAAAATGATTTTTATAAAATTTGAAATACTAAAATATTTTGAGATTGAATAAGGTCAGTGTGTTGTTTCAGTGTCCCTTTCATCATATTCCTCTCATATCAAATAGTGCTCAAGTGGCTGCAGCTGTATGTGCTATCCATTTCATGGGAAGCTGAGTTGCAGGTGTATACTTGTTTGGATTAAATGGAGCTTAGATTTCCACACACATTTAGTATTGGCATATATAAATGTATACACATAGATATGTGTATATATGCACGTATACACAAATGTATACACCCATGCATATTTATTTATCTAAAATTTGTTGTCATAAATTACATAAGCCCAATTGTGTTACTAAGGTTTAGTTTAGCTAAATATATTTAATTTACTATTCTGTATTCTTCAAATTTCTGCAAATATGCCAGAGCAAATCAAGTTTTATCCTGTATATTGTCTAGCTGGACTTATTATCATCACCAAAGATTATTTGCTTGACTTCCTTCTAATAGGTTGTGATTTGTTCATGTATCTATGTTTCCTCCTTGAGATGATCACAAAATAAGGTGGATACAAATCCAGATATATGTCCTCTTTTCTATATTAATTTCATGAATTCATATAATATGGATTGAAAATAATAACAGTAACCATATTTAAATGTCTCAGATATTTCCAACACTCCATGGATACCTTAATAGTGGCCTAGTAATATAATTTATATTTTTATTCTTGCTAGTATCAAACTTCATTCCTCTAACATTACTCTGGAGAGGGCAAGTATGAAGGGGAATATCATGAATTTATCAGGAATTTTATGATATTTACCACAATTCATTTAAGATTTATCTTTACAGTTGGGTTTTAATTTCATCACACTCCTTCACAATTTTTTTTTTTTTTCTGGTGAAAGAAAAAGACTTCTTCCTAATTACTTCTCCATCAGATACTTTCTGACAAAATGTTTTCTACCCCCCTTTGAAGGATGCAAAGAACAGAGAATGAACCATAAACCAAATATGTTAGAATTATTACTCATATGTTATAAATATTTTAACTCATGAATTATTAACTTACTAACTAAACTGCATCATGAAATATATTTTTTCAATAAAATTGGAAAATTTTACTTATGTATTAATCAGAAGCTAAATTAAATGTAAAAGGAAACTAATCTTTCATAGCATTTACAGGATAAGCCAAGTGATGTCAAAATGAGAAGATTAATATAGATTTTTAGAAGTAGTTTGTGATCTTTTCAAACATGGGCATTCATAAAAAATTCAAAGCCAATGGTTAAAATTCAAATTTCAGGTAAACTGTAGAGAATTGTATTTAGTTGAATCAAATAATTATCCAGAGATGTGGATTTTTAGTCAACAGTCAAATGTTTATTCTTTTCCTGAGAACAGACATGTCATATTATATATCTTTCATACTTTGCCTTTTTTTTTTTTTTCTGGAAAACACATAGCTTTTATGAGAGATGTACTTTTTAAAAATCTTTCCTTGGAAATACAAAGGAAAGGAATCAGAGAAGCTGTATACCAGGGACTTAACAGATCAGTAAATGATACAGACTCCACAACTTTTAGGATTATCACCTTTTCATTCTTCCATATGCATTGTGGAAAGGAATAATAAAAAAAATAGGTGTCCTATTATAAAAATATTTATGCAACCCTTGCCACTTTGTATTTGGAAAATCTTGTAAAATCTCCAATATCTAACAAACCAAAGGATATTGGTGATGAAATGTAAAAGTACTTTCCTGAAGGAAAATGAAACTGACAAATTCTGCAGAAGAAGGTCAGCAGTCAAAGACTATCTTTTCGTCTCCCATTGACTAAAGAATTCCACATCTTTTTTGCACTGGCTGTTACTTTTCAATAATATCCTCAGAACATTCTCACTCCACTCTTTCTGAAGACTACTCCTCTGCAGCGCATGATTCGTCCATTCACCAGAGGGATGTCATCTCAGACCATTAACTTTTTTTTTTTTTATTTTCAGTTTTTTTTTTTTATTGTTATTTATGTCTTTTACATTTTGTATTCCCCTTGGGCAGCCCACCACCAATTCACCCGTGATCCATCTCCATGGTCCCCTGTATTCTCCTCTCTTCCATTTTGTGCCCTTATCCTCCCCTCCCCCCACCCCCCCACCGCTGAGTGTGAGACCATTAACTTGAGCTCACTCCCAGGAAGCCTCCATTCTGCCCTCAACTCGGATAGGTCCAATGGCTCTATGAATGGTTATCTTATAATTACGTCTTCTCACAGCTTTGCTATTTGTTCCATTCCATTTTACATATGCATTTGAAACCAGGGCCCTGCGGTGTGGACTGTGGAGCAGGATTGGCATTTTCCCACCACTGCTTAAGCACCAGTAGCTGCTGGAAAAACATGGTGGCTTTCCCCATCCATGTCAAAACGTTGCGGCCTGTGATCAGCTCCTCCCCTGGGATTCAGCCAGGTTAAATGGTCCAACCAGGAGGTATCAACTAGTGTGGTGGATCCTAAAAGAGGATATAAGGGAGCACAGGCACCATCTTGGGACTCCCAGATAGCAACTCCCAAACTCCTGCTGCTCTACCTATAACCTCCCCTTTCCATGGATATCATACTGCTACAAATTTCAACTCTGAGGTTCTAGTATTTGTCATCATCTGACAGAATTCAGATAATTCTATTTAAAGATAGAATTCTCTATCTAGATAGAATGCCTATCCTCAAAGTACTTTCTTTTTTCTCAAAGTACTCTTAATGCACCTGCTTTAAAGCACACATTAAATAAAATAATCTGGAAAATATCATGAAGAAAAAAATTATTTTGGCTGAAAAAGAGAGCAAAAGTAGAGTGTCTCAGGCAATAATTCTCAATAATACCAAAGAATTGATACTTCTCATTCAATACTATTGAATGAGAATATTCTTTTAATATTTTACTTCTTTGAAAATTATTAAATTTTAGTTTTATATGAAAGCTTGGGAAATGTTATATGCATTTAAAAGAATATGTATTCTGCTGTTGTTCATTATAGATATCTAATAATTCAAAACATAATAGAGAGGATGTTCTCAAAGATAAAATCATGCGCTTTTTAAATTTCTAAATAAAAGCTCCCCTGCTTTGAGAGTGTTCTTTTCAAGTTAGCTTAAAAGCCTATATGACTAGATTGAAATCAAAAGCCTTTCTTTCCCAGACAGTAGTGAAAAACCTAGTAGATCCTTATTCTTTGCAATCAAGTACAAAAATAAAAAAATATCATCAAAACAAAGTTATTGTAGTACTTCATAATTATTAAGCAATTACTATGCTCTAAGACCTCCTAATTATTTTACATGCTGTAACTTATTTTTTCAGATCTCTAGTTACTTCAATATTTTCACTAGAATATCTTGCTGATAGCTCAAATTTTATACACATGAACTTAAATCTTTGAATTCTATCACAGAAATGTTAATCCTTCATCCCTGAATGCCCATATATTATATGATATCACAACTATTTATGAAAAGTGTCACTCTAAAATGTCAACAATCTTTTTCCAGTAACTATCAGAATAGATGAAAAATTTAACTATAAGCAGAATGAAAAATTTCTGTAAGAATACAAATGTTTTGAACTTCAATATCACCTACTTGTCATAATTCATAAAACCTCACACAGTAGTTATGCAACGAGCATAGGTCATACATAACACTTTGCTGAACAAATGCAGACTTTGTGTAGTACATATTGCCTAGTTCCTATCATCAAAATTTCTAAAACAGACAAAACTATGATGATTGAAATCAGAACAGTGATATTTTCCCACAGGGGTGGAATCGACTACAAGAGAAATATTATGAATTGAAGTATGGTTTATATAGCTACGTTGCTCCTGCAATTCCCAGTTTGGTATAATAATTAAAACTCAATGCACTGTTTATGTATAAATAGAACTACAGAAGAGAGAAATACTTTTTCAAAAAGTACTTGAAGTCAACTTTTCCTGTACTACTTCTTATGAATGTCTGTGGTCTGTCAAAAACCTTCTACTTTTTCTGTGGAAAAAAACTATGTCTACTGATTAACAGGAAAACAAAACCTGTTACTTTCAATTGAACAATTTGACCACTTAAAGTTTAATGTCACTATTTACATGTTTCAGGTTTAGTCTGACATCTTTGTATTTGCTTTGCGTTCTTCTCTGTCTCTCTTCCCCTCTCTCGCTCCTCCTTCCTATTCTTACTAAGTGTTTTCTTTATTTTTCACACTCTAAGATAGTACTTACTACTCTGTAAAAGTGGAAGGTATATAACAGGATACTTAATCTCCCTCTACCAGTTCATGTATTTTACATGCTGATCTTTACATGTGATTTGTTTATTATCTTCTAAATAAATACATTTTTGAGTCATTTTTACAATTCAGAGAAGTCACCTCTTACTAATTAATGTCCTTGTTCACAAATTGTGCCGAAACACAAAAGGTTCATGGTGACTATCCCTCCAGTGAAATTAGATATGTCCCTGGATTGTTTAAAAAGTTACACTCCTAATTACAGCATAGAATTCAAGTAATTATATTGTACTATTTCAGAATCACCCTCTCTGACTTTTTATTGCAGTTTATTCTAAAAGTAAATATTGCTCTATTGATAGAGTCAAATGGGTATTTTAAACAATGCTTACTAGCAGGCAACCATGTACTATTGACAAATATCATCGGAAAAATAGCCTTGTGCTATTCATCACTGGTGATATTTTGGTTAAAGAAAACTATCTGCGGTTGTCACATTGAAGGAGCCTCTATTTCTGATCTAATTAAATCTTTCATAAAATGAAAAACAAAAAATAATTGGAGATAGAAATGCTACTTTGGTGGTACCACAATATTAATCTAGCAAATGAATTTCAGAAATTCATTTCTGCGCCATAGCAACCCTTTAGAATGCTATTTTTCTCAAGTTCATGACACTTACTAATGTTTTCACTAATTTGAGTAGCCATAATAACACCTGGGAATCACATCTCATTTGTCTTTCATTCACAGACTGAAGAGAATTCCAAACTATCTGATTGAATGTCTGACATTATTCAATCATATTTAATCTATGCCGCATAGATTCAAGTTCAGAAATTACTTCTTTGAAATTACACTCTTTAATTAGCCATCCCTGGTGAAGTCGTGATAAAACATTTTTAAAAGGAGGGGAAATTTGTGAAATTAGAAATAATAAAATATTGTGTCTTTGCTCAAGAGTAGTTAAATTTCGAGAAAGGAATTAAAAGAACAGGATAGAGTCTTATTTATAGAATAATTGCTATATAAAAGACACAGACTTACACTTCCCAGTGGCATAAGCTATCATCTCTAGTTTATTCAAATGAAACTGAAGATATGAATTTGAAGAGATTTATCCAGAATTCTATAGTAATTTTAAATTCAGTCAGCCTACTGATCTGCTTTGATAGAGAACATGAGACCCAAATTTTGGACAAAAATCCAAGAACTGTAAAATTTTACCAATTATGTCTCTATAATGAGTGGTCCATCTTGCATTTCCAAATAAGGAAGATTCCCTTCTGTATTCATCAATATGGAATAATATAATTTTAAGATAAATATAATTCCTCTTAAGTAATAAGCAAATGAAAAAAAAGTATAAGGTAAGTAATTCCTCTTAAGTAACATAAAATTAGTGTATAATGAAAAGAAATTTTTAAAAAGAAGAAAAACAACTTGCTAGATTTTCTTTAGTAGTTTTATATTCTTACATAAATCTTCTTGACAAGCCCCTTTTACAGAGTAATTTTGGCATCTTGCTTGAGTTGAGGACAGCATTTGGAACGTCTGTATGTGTATAAATTTGGAAAGTACAAATTGACAAGATGCTTGATGACATGTCAAGAAACATTTGCAAATATTTCTGGTGTCAGCACAATTCAGATTCAAATAAAATTTGTCTGACATAAGACCATTTATATGTAAACTAGTAAATAAGATGGAAAGAGAGGAAAGAAGTGAGATGAGCTTTGCCACCCAATGCTGGATTTTGGATTAATCAGTAAATATCCTTTACAGAATGATCACATCATAAATGAACAAATGCAGGACATTTTGGTCTTTGTGGTGGACAAAAGAGGCATAATGATTATACAATTAAAAATCCAGAGTGTATTACACTGAATGTACTTTCTAATGAGGTCCTTTCTAAGTGTGATCCTGCACCCATTTGGGATGTAAGAGTATAATTTGATCAAATTTGATTCACTTAGATTCAACACAGTCTTTGACACTAATAGGACTCCTCTAGCTTTCCTTCTTAGTTTATCAATTCAAGTAACTGCAACGGAACTTGAAATTTAAAGACACTAAATATTCCTGTAACAGAAGATATTTTTGTTCCACTCAAGCATATCCAACTAAAATTCAAAAAAAAAATGAATAAACACTAACAAATGTTAATTTCTTTAATAGGTAAAAAATATAGTTATAATATCTTTTAAAATGTTTTTTTTTTAAGATTTATTTATTTATACATACAAGCTGGAGTAGAGGCCAGAGGCATGGGGCGGCGAGAGGGTTCACCAGAGACAGAGTGGGGAGCAGAACAGGCAGATCAGAAATACACTGCTGAGGGGAGCAGCGGGCGAGGCAGGAGAGGTCTGCCGCACCATGAGGGATTCTCCCCGGCTGGGCGTCGCACTCGCATTGCCGGCATTGCCGCTGCTGACAGCTCCCAGCACAGCGCTCAACCGCTGCACCACCAGGGAGGCCCCTTTTAAAAATGTTTTTATTTACCAAATTTCCTCCAAATTATTTTATATATTATTTATTAAATACTTTCTATTTGTCAAATCACTTTCTATTTGTTCTCTGCAGTACCGATCTAGGGAACAAGAGAGTTAGAATAGTGATCTATGATTACATATATACATATAATTGTATATACATATATGTGTGTATATATATTTGGAAAATGTTTTAAAATATGATTAAATTAATTAAATGATTTTAAATAGTGAAATAATGGAATTATTTGATAGGAACAAGTGTGATTATGGAAAGACAAGTCTTCACATTGCATGATAATGTAAGACTTCTCAAAGAAGTAAAAATGTAAAATGATGATTTAATGAAAATTAACAATTATTTAAGTGAAGAGTTAAGATTAAAAATCTCAGGCAGAAAAATAAAAGCAAACAGAAATATCCTAATAGTTAACTAATCTGGATGTTTACGTAGGGTCATTGTAATTGGTGAGTTATGAACAATGGGAGAATGGAACAAGATGTCATATGGGAGATAGACAGTAGTTACCTTTTGATAGTCCTCATATATCATTACAAGAGATTCAGGTTTTAATTGAGAGTGCCACTTCTGTGATAAAATGAGTTCATACTGGGTTAATACTCTCAAAGGACCACTATTAACTGCACAAAATATACTGATTGGAAAAAACATAATGATCTGCAGAAATGAAGGTAGATTATAGAAGGATGTCAAAACTTAAAAGAGAGAGCAGCAGACTGCACTTTCATTTTACAGTTTCTGGTCTGAGGGCAGGAACAATGCAACACACAGAGAGTGGTTAAACTCCAATTGACAATTTGCCATCTTCCTGGTATTTGAGAATGGGAAGAGAGTTTGGGCAAATTTTAAAATTTAAGGTAGTACTTCAGTAACTAATGAATCAGGAGGCAAGGGTAGAATGGAGGTGATCATACAGATTATATGTAACTATGTGTAGATGTCTGACCCCTGAAATACATGCACAAGTCAGAGACAAAGCCTCTTAGTTCAGGATAAAAGAGCTGGGCAGAAGTTTGAGTTGTTACACAAGAAACAGATTTGCAGTTAAATTCAACCAGGTAAAGTTTAGAAATAAAAAAAAACAAACAGCAACATTGTTCAGAGGAATAAAGTGGGATCCAGAAGCTCAGAATAGAGTACATAAAACATCTGGGATGCAATCCAAAATTATTCAACAAAAGAAGAATTAGGACAACATGACCCATTCTCAAAAGAAAAGGAAATCAATATAGACTGACCCTGATTTGAAAAAATGTTGAACTGAGCAAAAAATATCAAACACTATTATAACTGTGCTCAATGATGGAATGAAAAATATGCTAATAAGAGATGAATATATATGAAATCTCAGTAGAGAAATAAGATCTAATTGAAAAGATTCAAGTATTGATACACATTTTAGAATCTCAAGAGTTCTAACATCTATGAGGAAGAGAAAGTGGTATTGAGATAAAAATATTTAATTAAATAATAATTATGATTTTACCAGATTTTTTGGCAATGAAAACCTTTTACAGATTGAAAAATCTCAACTTAAAGAAAAACACATGAGAGTAAAACATACAGGAACATCATGGTGAAACAGCTACAAGTCCAAAACTAATGGAAAATACTTAAGATACTGAGGGTAAAATAACAAATTGTATGGGGGTAAAGAGGGACATGTGACTACAATTCAAATGATTACTGATTTCTCATCATGGGGTCAAAAAGGTAGTGGATTATATGTTTATAATACAGAAAGAAAAAAATAATCAGCATAGAATTCTAAGTCTACCAAAATTATCCTTTAAGAATGAATACAAAATAAATATATTTTTAGATAAAAAGAAAATAGAATATATCTGAGAAGTTCTTAACTTAAAATACATGCTAACGAAAATTCTCCACTTGAAGGAAAATTATGCCAGCTGACATTCAGAACTGTAGGAAAGAATTAAGAGTTTTGGAAATGGGTTATTAGGAAAAGTAAAGGCATTGGAAGGTTTTAAGCAGAAGCAAGGCATAATATGGTTCATATTAACAATCAATGAACAAAACCTCTGATCTCAGATGAATCAGTTTCATAGGAGTAAGAGCAGCACCAGATATACTAGTTAGAAGTCAAGTCAGAAGTGACAGAATGCCATAATTAAAGTTGGTCTTCATGTCAATGTCAACTTGGATTCTGAATTGAATTCAATAGTTTTTAAAATATGTGCTCATTCTCCCCACCCCCCACAACAGTTGCCTTAATTACTTGTAATATAACCCTTTGTTGTGATACCGGCCTGAAAACAAGGGTACCCTGGGACCACAAGCTTTTATGGGGGAAAAATCCGTGTTGGAAAAATCCACGTTGCTTGGGGAATCATCCACTTCATGATCAAGCAGTAAAAAAGAAATGTGATCAGACTCTGGAATTCTCATTTAGAGTTGGTGGGAGGATCAAAGGGAGTTGAGAGAGAATGGAGTAAGGGAGGCTGTTGTGTCAGCAACACTGCAATGATAAAGGAAACAGGCATCGTGGAGCAGGCTATAGGATGCAGGATCCTGCTTGAGAGCAAGATCCTGGCCTTTTTACTGACAGAGAAAAGGGCGGGACAAACTGAACACTGGATTTAGGGCTTTAGTGAGAGTGAGTCTGCTGATATATTCCCCACTCCCACCATTGGCTCCAATCTTATTAACAAGCGGTTCCACTGATCAGTCCCTGGGACGCAAAGCACATCAGTCAATAAGTCCCCCCAACCCTGGAGTTCCCGGTCATACCCTGTGATTTATACTTCTTGTCCCAGGGCGATCAGGCATCCTGCTCTTGTCTAGCTTGAAAGGAGCCTTGTACACCCACTGGAGGCAAGGACTTATACAGACTATCAAACTCCAAAATCATCCACCCCCTTGCCAGTTCAGTCCAGAAACTAGAAGCCAATATCCAGTAGCAAAGCTTGGGAGAAAAGGGTTTTATCTATAATGGTAGAATAGGGAGTTGAAGATCACATTTAACTCTTGCTGCTGAAAAAAAGGGCAGCTTGTCAGGGTGAATAGTGAGAGGTGTAAAATTCTGAAAGAACCCATCCTATAGTTAAGGTGGGTTTTCTAAGAGTATCCAAATGGAAAATTGTTCTGAATATAAATGGAGCCTGGAAGGCTTGAAAGTTCGTAGTCTAAGAAAGACTGCAATGGATACTGCAAGAGTCCACTCATTTTCCCTCACTCACCTTTGAATACTTTCTGACACTACCAAGATAGACCTACTGGGGATTTAATGATGGAAGCAGCCCTCAGCCAATGGTATAAGGGCGATGATGCATAAAGGCCCTAGCTTCTTCACCCACAGTTGAAGTAACTGGTATATATTTCACATTGTCTCTAGTGGTTTCAGACAGAGGTCTCTAAAGCTCTGAGCTCCAGTTTTCTACATTCAGTTCCACAGTTTTCTATTTTTCCATATTCAAATATTGAAATAGACTATTGAATAGAAGCTATTGAAATAGAAACTTCATGCAGCATCTTCTTCCACTGCCAGTTTCAATTGGCATTTTAGAAAATTTGTTAATATATGTCTTAACTCCATAATATCAGGGAAAATCTACCTAAAAAAATTGCTCACATCAAAACTAAATGCTGGAATATCCATTTCCTCTCCTGCTTTGCATAAAAAATAATGACTTAAATGTGTATTTTCCGGGAAACATTTCTTTATCCTTGAAATATCTGAATGAAACTAGGGAAGCTGAAGAGGCAGAGCTGGTATTCCCTGGCTTGAAGAATAAGCTTTTCTTATAATCAATCATTTTTGTTGCAAAAGTATATATGGTATTCAACTGATAGTAAAGTCATTTAGCACATTGCTGTATATTTCCATTCAGATCTAGCTCAGATTACTCCTGGTTCATCAAAATATGCATATAGCCTCTTTTCTCTCAAATATACAAGCAACAAAATGTTAAAATGTCCTTATACATAAATGACCAAATGCATAATAGTCCTATAATGTAAAACACATTTGTATATTTATCACTAGTAACAAAATGTAAGTCTTACGTGTCTCAGGTTAGACCCTAAATTTACTCTTTTTACAGGATACTGGACAAAGCTAAAGAATGAATTGAAAAGTAGATTTTACCACTTCCGGGTCCTTTAGTAAGAGGCAGGTTACGTCATAATTATGAGACTAAGCTTTTCAGTTTTAAAATGAGAATGGCGAACTTTTCCGGCCTGCCTCAGAGAAGTGTTACCAAGAGGTAATGAGTTAGTTTATATGAGGATATTTTCTATAATGTGAAAAGTTCTTATGGAACTCATTCCTTTTGTCATCAATATTAAAATTACAATTTTGATGACTTCCCAGTAGGTGAGCTACAATATTTAAGCCACCCCTGGGGCTCATAGTTTCCAGCTGAATTTCAACAAAACCTGACAAATTATTGCTCACAAACTTCCAAATCTCTCTCTGTGAAACTATTAGTTTGATTACTCTAACAAATAAATCTAAAAATGCACATGGTAGATTAATCTGCTATGATTTGGATCCAATGCCATGATTTGGAATTCACTGAGGCAACAACCAATTGCCATATAAGTCAACCAATAGTTTCTATTGATCTTAATTATCTGGGACTCCAAGATATCTTATGGATGGACAATTTCATTTATAATTAAAAAAAAATAATGCTTCAGGACATATTTATCTTTGGCCTTAATCTTAATTGTACTAACTCATGTCATAACCCATGAGAAAAATTTATGAAGTGTTGATGTTTCAGGAAGAAGAGAAAAGCACACATGAACTCTCAAATTACTGAAGGTTCATCAAAAAGAACAAAGATTTGGGAATTAGGCTGTCACAGGTCCAGATATATCTTCTATGAATTACAATATTTGTCATTTTTTAATCACAGATTTTTCACATTCCTTAAATTTTATTGTTATTGTGGCTGACAGTTTTGGTTACTGTTGATGGTATACAGTACCTAAACCACCATTAAAATGTATGTCTTAAGTATGTCTTGATGATGATAATGATTAAAGTCTTCATAAATTTCTTAATAGCCATATGGACCACTCCATTTTTATGAACTGAAAACACATGTAAATACATTAAATGTACCTTAATTAATACAACAAACAAGTATTACTACCTGCAGTTTTCCTATGTGAATCCTATGTCAAAACTTTATATATTTAATGCTAACCCTATTTGCCAATTTTAAAAACTGAAAGTTATGGATTAAAACACCTGCTCAGCTATCCCCTCTGAGTGCATAAATAAAATCATTTGATGTTTAGGAGCATACAGATTTAATATATTTCATTGATCAAATTTATTTTGGAAATCTTTAAGAATTCTAACAGCTTTTTAATCAAATTTTCTCTTTTTCATTATGGTAACTATACTTTCTAGTGATTGAAGGAAACCTCAGAAACCATAATAAAAGGCAGGATAAAAAGGCATATCCTGTTTTCTAGAATAAGTCTATACTTTCAGTAGAGTGAATTTCCAATTCATACAAGCATCTCCATTTAACTGAGGAAGACTTTTTCCTGCAAGTCACAGAGTCTACATCCCCAAGCTTTAAAAGCAACTTTTGTGTCATCTGCCAAAATTTGAATTGGTGGCATATAGAGCCAAATCTCAGCTCTCTGCACACCTCACTGTGATTAGGATCTGGGTTCCTGCCATCTCTTGATGGGAGTGATTTCCTCTTACATCCCATGAAGCCTGTGAAATTACTGAGATTCTGGTAGAGAGAGTGAAACCCCCAACTTAGATAATGGAGACTTCTAATGCAACCACTGTGTTTATGTTCTTCTGTATTCCTTCAATTTATTTTTATTTTTACCTAAGTTATAGTTTGGTTTAATCATGTGCCTAATAGAAAGTCATGAAAATTAACAGATTCAACACACAGTGAGATGAAACTTTGTGTGATGTAGTAATTTCCGTGTTTTTAACAGAACTGCTCTTATCGGTACAGGACTATGACTCTCTATCCTCCTGAGATCAAGTGCCTTAGCCTGAAGCAAACAAGATATGAGAACAAACATTCTTTGAAGTCTCTTTTTTTCACATTAAAAATTCATACTTTTTGGATTCTGCTCCATAATATATCTTTGCTTATTTTAACAGAGAAGTAATGTCTTTCTAAAGTCTTCAAACAAAATTGATGCTCCAAGATTTACTGGGTTTTAAGTCAGTATGGTGTAATGGTTATGATTACAGATGATGCACTGGGGACTGCAAATGGGGACTGCAGTTGGGATTTCAAATATCATCACCAATGCCTACTACCTCTGTGACTGCAGCAAACTGCTTTAACCTCTCTGTTTCCTCACCTGTAAAATGGAGATTATCTTATCCATGGAAATAAAAGTAATTATCATGGGCCTCCCTGGTGGCGCGGCAGTTATGCGCTGCGCTGTGGAGCTGCCAGCAGCCGCGACACAAGTTCGATGCCTGGTTTGGGAGATTCCCACATGGCACAGCAGATCTCTCCTGCCTCGCCTGCTGCTCCCCTCAACAGTGTATTTCCATCGATATGCCTGTTCTGCTCCTCACTCTGTCTCTGTTGAACCCTTTCGCAGCCCCACGCCTCTGGCTTGTACCCCAGCTTGTATGCATAAATAAATCTTTATAAAAATAAATAAAATAAAAGTAATTATCACCATTTCTTTAAAGTTACTGCCATATTTTCAGAAGCCTCAAGTATTATATGTGCCATGATTTGAAAAGACAAATAGTATAAACATTCTAGTCCATAAAATTGTAAGAATGTTATCACAAAGCTGTGCACAATAGTATATATTATATATAGTGTATATGATTTTCATTTCAATTCTACTCACATATGAATCCCCAATCCAAATCAAATAAAATTATTTTAATAATAAATATAAGGCCATCTGTAATGTGGCACTATTATGGATAATGATCATGAAAGTTGTGGGAACCATTATTTTTGGAGTTTGGCTTCATTCTTTAGTCACTCATACTGAATTCCCTAGGAAAATTAAAGGAAATTTTTAGCTTAATTTGAGTGATTATTTTGAACACTCAAGTGTCTAAAATTATTACAGTGTTTTTCTCCTGGAAAGAATTTTCTGAATTGATAGACTAATATCATTTAATGAACAGTCCAGTTGGATTTCATGATTCATTGATTGATCTTATATGGAATTTGCCTAAGTGTCTGGGTCTACATAGATATTATCACACATGATTCTGGATGGAGTGTTAATTATTACTATAAATTGTAATTTTCTCATTAACAAAAAAAATACCATTTAGTGCATTAATAATAAACCAAACACCCAGGAAAAAGGGCATGGTCAGAACTTCAGAACACCCCTCTATTCTGGATTTTTGCTCTTTCTGACCTAAATGACCTCCCTTGTCACTATAAAGTACCACAAACTTATAATAATTACTTCATTGATTTCTTTACTCCTAAACTGTAGAGACCGGCATTGTCTGGTTTTGTAACTTGTTATAAATGGATTTATATTTAAATTATTTTTATTCATGCTGGTTTTCATGTGCTATAATCCATTTATTTTCATTAATATAAGCCATTTTTCACTCTAACATACAAAAGACATTTGGGTTATTTTCGGCCAGAGGCTTGTATGTGCACAGTTGTTATAAGAATTATTTTTGTATCCTCATGCTTACACACAAAAAATTATTATTCAGAGCAGTTAGATCAATTTACACTTATGCCAGCATATATAAATCTTTTCATTGCTTCATATTCTTTTCAAAACATTCTGTTCCCAAACTCTGAAAGCTTTTGGTAATCCAGCAGATATCATTTTTCTTATTGTAGCTTAAATTTGTTTCCATAATTTTTCTGTGGTTTAGCTACCACTCATGTATTATTAGAAGTTTGTAGTTCCTCCATTATGAAATATGTTCTCAACTCTCTGACCATTTTCATTCTTCTAGTGGGTTATTTTCTAATTGATTTGAGAGAGCTATTTATATATTTTGAGATATGATTTCTTTTACTTCTAATGTGTTAAAAATATCACCCAAAGACTATCATTTACTAAAACAAGGATGAAACATGATTTTTAATAATTAATGTTCCATCAACAGTTCTTCACACATCCTTTTTTCTACTTGCTTACATTTTCTAATTATCAGTAATACAGTGCTTCCATGAAAGGTAACAATTCTGTCAGAAATGAAGGAAAGTAAACAAAAGATTGGACATGCACTCCTGAATCAAGGTTTCTATAACTTTACACAGCTGTTCAGTCACTAGAGACAAAGAAGAGATTTTATTCCCATCTTCCCTAAAATATGTATTTTTTAAAATATGGATTATATTAAACACCATTGAGTCATGGAGACTGAATATCAGGAAACATAAGTTTACTTTATTGAAAGACAAAAAGAGGGAAACTTTATACCGAAGAACTTTCTGAAATGTTCTCTGTGAGGAAAAAAAATGGGTGTGTGGCTGCTTCTAGTAAAGGTTCATTACACTCCAAGCAAATGGTTGCATCTCATAGATCACCAGTGGGGAATGATTAAATGGTTTAGAATGGAAATACTCTGGTGAGAGAGAGTTAGAGGTACTTTGTTTTATGTGTGTGTGTGTGTGTGTGTGTGTGTGTGTGTGTAATATTTTACATATGAGTGAACCATATGGTATTTCTCTCTCTTCTTCTGACTTATTCTGTCTGACCCTTTATTCAGCAAGTGTAGTTAAGGACTAGCACAGAGAAAGAAGTGAATCTACCAAATGTCATCAAGGGCTCCCCAAACTAGGATACAAAGGGAGGTCTAAACTTGTATTTATCTTATACTTTAACATTTCTCAGATCTTTTATAGAAATGTCATGTCCACCCAATACTATACAGTTCATATGTAAAAAGGCTGCTTTTTCTCTCAGGAATTCAGCCACTTACATTTAATTTTTCAGAAAGATTTCCAGTTAACTGAAAAAAATTACAATTAAGATGCTCATGTTTTTAAATATTTTTTTCACAGTCTAATCAACACTAAATATTGGAGAAGCATGACAAGAATAATGCACAGCTTCCATTTTCTTTGAAGGATCTCAAATATTTAATTGCTGTTAAATAGCTGATAACTATTTTTTCCTATTACATAATTTGACATAATAAATTGAGCAAATAAGAAAACAAGTTGGGTAGAGAGACTCAGCAACTTTGTCATAGCAAACCAGTTAATGATGTGAAGACTTATTCACATATTTTACCTATATACTTAAAATCAAGTAAAATACCACTGTCTTGATGTACTAGGTTATTGCTAATTGTTAAACACTTTGTAAATATTAAATCATGATTTGTCACAAATCCAAAAATTAGTATATAAAATTCAAAGCAGTAGGTCAAATGGAAAACCTTTAGAACTTAGGAAGTTTAGTGAAATATGTCATATTGTAATACTAATTCCAATTAAATCTTTCTTGTGCCATTTTCCTTAGAAATGCAGTTTATCAAGCCCATTAATAAATGATAGCATATTTTTTCCAATTCATTGTGTTCTCTGCTTATTCTATGTTTATTGATAAAAAACTATAAAAAAGAGCATTGATTTATTTCTGTGCTTTTACATTTCATTTATTTAACTATTTAATAGTGTGATTGATATTTCTGTTTGTTTGATATATATTTAAAATGTTCTTTCCAGATCTATTTTGAAATAGCTAAATGGGTTATATAACTGAGAACAAACTCAGCTAAAGTTTGTAAAGTTGCAAAAGTGAAAAGAATATATTGAGGTATTTTCAGCAAAAGGGAGTATTTGACAATAATTATAAGGTACATACTACATTGGATGTAACCTGATAGTAGTTTTGATTTTATGTATCTCAAATATACAAATAAACACACACATAAAAAATACATAGAGAGAATAACATTGAATATACACAAAAACAAATCAGTAAATGTAAGTGAATGTCTATTCACCCTCAGACATTCTTTCCACAATAGTATCAAAAGGAAATGGAACAACCTATGCAGAATTTTTGCAAAACATTAATTCCAAATTAGTTCTTTCATTGTTTATATAAGGATCAAATTTTGTTAGATCGTACATGTTTTAGTAAATGACTACTTAAAAAAGACTTCATATAAATGAAATTAAAAGGTGTCATAGCACAGCACATGAAGAGTTAAATCAAAATAACTAAGTTAAAACAATCACTTTGTAAATTTAAAGTGATCATCAAGTTTGAAAAAAGGAACACATACTCAGCGAAACAAGCCAGAAAGAAAGAGAAAAATATCGAATGGTTTCACTTATAACAGGACTATAGGGAAACCAAATAGGAGAGAGACACCTGGGAGGTTGGGGGAAGGGGGAGGATAAGGGCACAAAATGGTGTAGAAAAGAACACAAGGGACCACGGAGATGGATCACGGGTGAATTGGTGGGGCATTTCCCAAGGGAAAGACAAAATGTAAAAGATATAAATAACAATAAAAATATATATTTAAAAAAAAGAAACAACAAAAAAGAACTCTTTCTCTTACTGCAGAGTTGTTAATAAAAGAAAGATGATGTTTTCACAAAAAGAAAAAGAAAAAAGGAACACAACAGAATTTAATTTAGCAGTATTGCAAATGTAGCTAAGGGACAGAATATTGGTAAAAACATTAAAAAGTAAAATAGATAAACAACTTATAATTGTAGAAATGTAAGTGCAAAAGTAAGTAAAAAACAGCAATTAAGTTACAGATAACTGAATATTATAGTGATATGTCAAGTTTTTCACATTAAATTCATCCGGGGAAAGAGAAAGTTTTGATATTTGAGAAACAAGTGTTCGTTCATAAGGCAAATTTCAATCTTTCATAGAAGTAAAAAAATACATTTCATATTACTTTATAAGTAGAAAATTATTCTAATTAAACACTATCTATAATAGCCAGACATGGAAATAGCCTGTGTCCATCAACAGATTAGATAAAGAAGTTGTAGTATATATGGGAATACTACTCAGCTATAAAAAAAAAAAATGAAATCCTGCCATTTCCAACAACATGGATGATACTCAAAGGGGTTATAAGTGAAATAAGTAAGAAAGAGAAATACTGGATGACTTCACTCATATGTGGAATATATAGAAACCAAGAAAATGGACAAAGAAGGCAAAGCAGAAGCCAGCCCTTAGACTTAAACAACAAAATGGTAGTTGTTAGAAGTTAAGGGGAAGGTAACGGGAGGTAAAGTGGGAAGAATGAGTAGAGGGGATTAAATGGATAGAGATGGAATTGGTGGTGGTGGGCATGATATCATGGTATAAAGCTGTACACTTGAAATTTGTATTGTAAACCAATGGTAACTTAATAATAATAATAATAATAATAATAATAATAAATCACGTTGGATTCCACAATTTAGCAATCATTCAGGTTAATAATTGAGAAGAAATCACTGAATAGACTTCCTGGGGCTTGTTGCTGAAGTGAGTGTTAAGGATGCAGACTAACGTAAGATTTCACTGTTGATTCAATATATGAGCTCATAGTTTTGTAGGGTCTCATGTAGCAACAGAGATAAAAAAGAGACAACAATTTCAAACACAATATCAAATTTAAAATTATAGAACAGCTAAAGCAAACTATAAAACATTTAAAAATATGTTAAAATATTGAGTGTGATTTTCTGTCGGTTTCGGAGTTTATCATGGATTCAAATTTATGTTTTCTTGTGAAGCGTCCACTCAATTAACTGAGATAATTTATGTAGACATGATTATTACAAATAGCAACAACAGTAAATTTATAAAACTTTGCCTGTTATGTAGCACATGGAGTGATTATATATGTGTATATATTGTATGTGTAGTGGTTTAATTTAAAAATAATTATAAGATGTATATTTTGTAATGCTTTCAACCTTCAAAATGGATGATTTTCTTTGACATTGAAAATATTAACTAAAGAATAAAGGCTAGTTAATGAAAATGACTTCTGGGAATAGAGTTAGAACTTTTACTGGCTCAGAGGTATATCATCTCATTAGTCAATGTTACTTCTGTCCATCTAATCTTTTGTATAACTCTTCTTTACTTTAAATGTAAATAACCTTTAAAAGCAACATGGCAATATGTTGATATAATTCACATAGCAAACATATTAAGATAAAGTCCACTAAATTCCAGAAGACACAATTCTTTTCACAGACTGTATAAAATCAATTTCTCATGCCATTATTTCTCTGAAAAAGTTACATTCTATAATTAATCTGTAATACATATTCTAATTGACTCTTAGTATGAGGGGTGAACATTTTGAGTAAATGCTAGATACTAAAAAACCACTGAATAGAACTTTTGCTTTAGGGGAAAAAAAGAGACATCATTTACATACAAAAAGAACATAATTGTGTAAGTGACAAGTAGTCAAATGTAAAATCTGTTGGAAATTTTCCATGTCATTTTTTTATGACTGCTATGCACATTTTATGTTTCCAAGAATACTAATTTGTTTATTTTTCTTCCTGATCCTTCTCAGAAATAATTTTGTCTGTATCGTTACAATTTTGGTAAATGGAAATGTATGTTTTTTTTTTTTTTAGTAGTTAAAGATTTTCTTTAATTTTATCCTGCATGCTATCTATACGTGAACCCATCAATTCTACCTCCTCAATACATCCAGAACCTGGTCACTTTGAACTTCTCACTCTTTTCCACCTGGTCCAAGTCACTACTTATGTGGATTGTCACGAATATTTCCAGATCAAGATGGCCTCAGATTGGCTAACGTTTCCACAGATTTTTTTTTTCTGACTACAGATCCCTGACTTCCCTTTTCCTAGAGCATTTACTTTAGAAATAATTGTCATTATAAATTCATTTTCTGTCCCTTTGAGATATAAATCTTTTCCCAATCTCTTTTATTTCCATAACCCAGGAACATCTTTCTCAAAGACTTAATTGCCATCTCTCATCCTTTTGGAATATAATCATCTAGAAAGCTAGAGGCCCCATTTTTTATTGTCTATGAGAGAGTAAGATTTGCTTACACACCAATTAACAACACAGATGACCTAGTCACACTAACTTCACCTTAATGTCCTCTAGTGCTTCCTCACTATCTCAGCCCAATGCTCCAAAATTCTCTTGCATTTTGTTTCAGTGCAGTTGAGTTTGGAATTTTTACCTTGTTAGAATAGTATTGTCTACTATTGCCTTTTTTTAAAAGATTTATTTATTTATGCACACAAGCTGGGGCACAGACCAGAGGCGTGGGGTGGCGAGAGGGTTCACCAGAGACAGAGCGGGGAGCAGAACAGGCAGATCGACGGAAATACACTGCTGAGGGAGCAGCGGGTGAGGTAGGAGAGGTCTGCTGCACCATGTGGGAATCTCCCTGGCCGGGCATTGAACTCGTGTCGCCGCTGCCAACAGCTCCACAGTGCAGAGCTTAACCGCTATGCCACCAGGGAGGCCCTACTATTGCCTTTTATAAAAACAAGATTAATTTATTTATGCATACAAGAGTTGGAGTATAGGCCAGAGGTATATTGGGGGGTGGTGAGAGGATTCACCAGAGACAGAGTGGGGAGCAGAACAGGTGAATTGACTGATATACACTGCTGACGGGGGCAGCGGGCTATACAGGAGAGGTCTGCTGTGCCATGTGGGAAGCTCCCTGGCAGGGTATTGAACTCATGCTGCAGTGGCTGCGGATAGCTCCATAGTGCTGAGACCCCATGTGCCACCAGGAAGGCCCATAATGCCATAATCTTAAATAAAGCTTTCCATGTCTTTTAAACTCCACTTACTAGTATATTCTCTCCATATCACCTTGCTTTATTTTACTCTGTAGTACTTATCACCATCTTACATATTGTACATGCTTTTTAAAATATTGTCTACTCTCCTGAAGAACACATGACAGCCTTTATCTTTGTGTGTGTGTGTGTGTGTGTGTGTGTGTGTGTGTGTGTGTACACTGTTTTTTCCACAGTTCCTTAAAGAGCATTTAGGGGCCTCCCTGGTGGCACAGTGGTTGAGCGCTGCGCTGTGGAGCTGTCGACAGCTCGCGATGCGAGTTCGACACCCAGCCGGGGAGAATCCCACATGGTGTGGCAGACCTCTCCTGCCTCGCCCGCTGCTCCCCTCAGCAGTTGATTTCTGATCTGCCTGTTCTGCTCCTCGCTCTGTCTCTGGTGAACCCTCTTGCCACCCCACGCCTCTGGCCTGTACCCCAGCTTGTATGTATAAACAAATAAATCTTAAAAAAAAAAAAAGACTCCAAAAATAAAAAAGAGCATTTAGGACATAGTAATCACTTGATAAATTAAAATGAGTAGAAATGTTATTAAATGGGTTATTTTATTCCCACCTACACTGAAATTGTAATAAAGAACTTTTGACTGTGTTATTTTATACAAGTTTATACAGAAAGGACATTTTATGCTTTCACTCTGTTTCTCTGTATCACTGAGTGTAACCTATACTATCCATAGAATGAGCTAACCAAGGGAATGATTACTGTGGTGAGGCTTTCAGAATAACACATAAAACATGCCACTGAACCTACAGCAAGAGCATATATCTTTTTTGAGAGCTTAAATTATACATAGTAAAAATAACCTATTTTTAACCATAATGTCCTTCTCCATATTACCCAGTTTCAACAAATCCTGATATACAATATGTGAAGAAATTGAACATTCAGTACAATTTGTTTGTTCTAATTTTATGCATGTGTTGATTCAAACTCTTGTATTTTCCTCTTTAATATGAGCAAACTCTCCTGTCTGCCAATATCCAGCAGTTACAAAGGAGGCATAGTTCTCTGAGATAATTTTACTCCCTCCTTTTAAAATATTCCTTTAATCTCATTTGTCTTTGAAAAATGAGTCAGGGAGTATGTAAATAAAAATATAATAACAAACTTGTCTATAGAAAACTTGTTCTTGAAATTATTGAGTAACATTTTCCTAGTTCCATCCAGATAATTTTGATTAGCAAGATTTTGTGATTTCAATCTACTAAGTGAAAGTTTTGTGTATCATTGAACTGTGGAATTTTACTGTGCTTTTTTCAAACTAAGGTATGCAGCAGTGTAATCTTAGTGCATCAAACCAAAGATGAAAAAATATCCATTCTTTCAGAATGAGAATGTAATATATTACCCGGAAAAGAAAAATAAGTTGGCTAGACATTTGATTCAAATAAGCATTATATCTTATAGAATAGAATTCAAAATTATAAAAATGTTAACTTAAAATGTAATGAAAGAAAATTCATTTTCAATCATATAGGCTTATATTTTCTCCTTCAAATAGGGTCCTGATAGAATTACTTTCTATCACTGCCAGGTACTAAACTGGAGAATTTCCTAATCACCCACATTCTCTATTCTCTTAGGTAACCAGAAATAGCCTACTCACTGCAATAGGGCATATTTCAGTGGTTATAGTTATGGATGGTAAATAAATTTCAAATTTTATATGGTCATGGTAGCTCCTTATTAAAATACTGGTTTCCAACTTGTTAAAAGTCTTAGAAAATTTAACTTTGAAATTCCTTAGAAAAGTCTGAGTTCTATTCCTGTTTTTCTCCAAAGAAGATTATCAAATTTCTATAATTTTGTCAGTACTCACAATGAATACCTGAAAATAGAAACTGATCTGGAAATGGCAATAGTTACTTTCTAAGGCAATCTCAGAAATAAAATGAAGTGTGATGATACCCTTAGGAAGGCTGTCCTAAGTTTATACAAACTCTTGCACGTGAAAATTATCATTATAGTCTATTAAAATATCAGTAGTTTGAGTTCAATATCAGGTCAAGATCAGTATTACACAGGAATTAAGGAATCACTGTGCACTTTTTGTAAATATTGAAAAGCAAGGGGTTTTATCCTCCACTTTCCACTCAGATTGCAGAGAAAGACATCACGATTAGCTTTTTGTACAGAGATTCTTAGTAGAACATGATAATATTCAGTCTTTATGGATGTTATTAAATATCGTTTTATCTCACACTTGTAATGAAGTCATTATTCAAGATGGGGAGTTAGTCACATTTTATGTTTTGCTCAGTACTGCTTTTTTTTGGGAATCTAATGACATTGTATTCTGTTTTTCAAGTGATAATATAAGTATTGTATACAATGTAACATTGTGTTATTCAAAAATTTTGAACAACTACAAAATCCTCTTTTACTTCCATGAAGAGTAATGTTGAGGTAACCTGTAAAATGTCTACTCAGCTAGCGATCCCTGCCTGATCTTGTTTGAGTTGTTGATTTGTTTACTTGCGCAGGAAAGATTCCTGTAAACAAAGCCGTCTGCAAGGTAGTTTTACTTCTCTCTGTGAAATAGCACATGTCATGCTATGAAAACCTTCTTGACGATGAAAATTGATTTAATATGTTTAGTATCATGATAGACGATACATGATAGATGTATTATCAAGTATTCACATTTAAGAAATGTTTCTTAAAATTAAGTGTGGAGGGCCGCCCTGGTAGCACAGGTGTTAAGTATCAGTGCTACCACTGCAAAGACCCACCATCACAGTCTGATGTCGATTCCTGGCCAGGGAGCTTCCTACATGGCACAGCAGACCTCTCCTGTTTTCGTCTGCTGCTCCCCTCAGCACGATAGTTCAGTTGATCTGCCTGTTCTGCTCCCCACTCTGTCTCTGGTGAATCTTCTCACCCCATGCACCTCTGGTCTCCACCCCCGTTATTTTATGAACAAATAATAAACAAATCTTAAAAAAAAAAAAAAAACAGTGGCATCAAGAAATTAAATAAAAAAGAGAACATAACCATATATGAGAGTCATAAAAGTTACAAAGTATTTGTTAAGGAGTTACTAAAATACTTGAGTGATGTTAAAATACTGAAAAATTGAGGAAATATAAAGCGATGAAAGGAAGACCGATATAGTCTTCAGCTATAGTCTTTAGGATTAGGTTGTATTATTTCTTACTGTACTTATAGTGCTACCCTGTGCATACTATATTGAGAACTTATTGTGAAAAAGGAATATTTTCAGTGTTTTACAGTTAGCTGATTTCCATTTGTTAGGGTTCACTCTTGTGGCTCAACTGTAATAGTCTATCTTTCTGGGTTATAATAAGAGAAAAAGATGTTATGATAAAGACAAAAACAAACAAGATAATCAAACATAGGAACTCTGTATTGGTTTTCCCATTACCTGCATTTGTTCCATGCCATACCCAAATTAGAAAACTCTGGCATTTTACCAATCTCTGCATTTGTAGAGGGAACTTATATGAAAATAGTGTTAAGGGTCTCAGTGGCCCATAACTCGATTTTCTAGGTGCCATTGAATATGCTCCAAGAGCAGTGTTAACTCAGTTGCACAGAGATTGAGTTATGTGTTTTGTTTTTTGTTAATGCCTAAAGTACCCAAAAGAGAAACAGTATTATGAATTAGGGATTATAAGTATAGTTCTACAGGATCCTGTTTTATTTTATGCACTTATACTCTCCATGATACATATTCTAGGATTTTTTTTGGCAGCAGGGAGGTTCCCAAGACAGGAAGGTCGTAGGGGCTGTGATACAATATTATGACACATGATAATTTACCCAAGAAAGACAATTATGCCATTTCACTATGCATAAGCAGGGCTCTCTAGATACCATCTTAGAAGGAATACTTTTGTACTTCGTAAAAGTCCCAAGAAAAGAAAAATCTCTGTCTACCTCAAAGTCTATCTTAAAGTATAGCCATTCCTGGGTTTTCCAGAGAACATAGACCACATTAATGACATCTTCTATAAATCTCTATATCAAAGTTTACTCTTTCTTCTAGAACACTCTGTGGACATTGCTATCATAACACTTAAACTTGATTAATTCATCAAGTAATCTACTTTGATGTCCAAGGGGGGTGGGCCTAGAAATGCTTTGCTTTAGCTTGTTTTTAATCTGTGTATCATCAATACTTACGGCAGAATATGTAAATAACTTAAGTTTAATAAATCTTCATTTAATAAATTACTTAAGGAAAAAAATACCATGGCAGCTTTCCTAATAAAGTCACATATTAAAACTGGGTGAACGTTCATTTCATTTCTGAAGAGATAAACTTCTCCTCCTTTTCATCATATTAAGATACAATTATTTAGAGTTCATTAATGGTTTTTGCATGTTTAAAAGTAGAACATTATTGTCTTATGGAAATTGAAATTCATTCTAATCAAGAAAGATATTTATCAACAGCTCTGACAACAGGTCCCATGAGCTCTATAGAAAGAAAGCTTAATTGAATTAATCTATGATAAGTAGAAAATTTTATTGGACTCATAAAATGTGATAGAATAGAAGAAAAAATAGAGGAATGGAGGAAGATGGAACAAAGAAAGAATAAAAGGACAGGAGGAAAATAAAGGTGAGAGGGAGAGAGGGAAAGAGGTAGGGAAGGATACAAAGTTTGAAGGCAAGAATGAAAAATTACATTAAGTAAATTCAGGTCAGCACCTGTGTAAAGTAAGTGATGAACAGGTGTGCCATATCCTCCAAGATAAGGCTTTCAGGGATAAAGTTTTTCTCTTCTCCTTCATTTTATCATCACTGTCATGCCTATAACAATAAGCAGTTGGACAAATTGACAAATTTATCATTTTGACATGCAATTTTCTGGATCCCTTTTGCAAAGCCATGCTTAAGTTGTGAAGATATTTCTGTATGAGAATAAATTGATTATGATGTTTTACAGATATTATGTTGGGTTATGTCTTCCTCCTTTTAAACTTTGTCCTGTGAGACTCAATTTTCTATGGGATTTTGATATACTTTGGATGATAGTAATTATAATGACTAAAATAGTTGGAAACCATAGAAGACTGTACACTAAGTTAAAGTGAGAAACCACTATCTTTGAGTCTAGTGGATGTTTTAACAAAATAATAATGTGTAGAATATCAATGAATTAAATTTTATGTTTGTCTCATTTTAACTGTAATTATTATCTAATTTCAAAGTTACACAAAAATAATTCCTTATATCTTTTTATATCTGGATTAATATTTTAATAATTGCTTTTTTGTGGTTCTATTTGGAGATGGGATTCTGAGGGAGTACATAACGTTAAATGTGGTCATAAGAATGGGATCCTAAATGACGAGAGTCATTAGTCATTAGAGTCATTAGTGTCTTTATAAGACGAGACAGAAAAAAGCAAACTCTCTCCTCTCTAATTCCTGCTCTCTTCCAGACATTCCCCTCTTCCTGTGTAGGGACAAAAAAAGACATGTGAGCACTCAGTGAGGCAGTGGTCACCCACAACTGTGGAGAAGAGACTCAGAGTGACATTTACCGTGCCAGCCCTTGAGAACGGATTTTTCAGCCTTCGTAACTGTGAGAATAAATTTCTATTGTTTATGCCACCTAATCTATGATATTTTGTTGTAATAGCCCAGTCAGATTATTACCATGACTATGCATCATCTTATCAGTCTTGACATCCAGACACAAAATCTTGGGAAGAGAAAATGTCCTATCTTTTTCATGGGTGATGAAAACAAGTGGCAAGGGAATTAGGTTATTTAGATGGTGAATACCAAGACCAAGAGTCTTTCTACTTCTGTTTAGGTGGCTGACTGGCTCTGCGGCCTGCTAGGGAGTTTGTACTTTGAGGTGTCACCTACTCTGTATGTTGGAACCTCTGTGATTTGAGTGGTGCTTACTTGATGAGTTTTACCAAAACTGTGTTACATATTTAATTTAGTTAAGTTGGAAGCTTCTACAATTGGCATGTGAGGTCAGTGCTATGGTACTGAGGTCAATGTGCCTCAAAGTTGTGCATCTCATATTGAATTGCATGTTTTGATTCTAACAAAAGCTAGTTCTGATAATAAGTTCAAGGGAATAACTCATCCTGGGTTCATTGGCTGTTGTCTCAAACAAGGATTAGCCCTTATTCTATAGAGTATTCAAGGAAAATATTAATAACCTATATGATAAATAGAACCCTCCTGTGATCGCTAGTAGGGAGGAAATGTTGTCACCATGCGAATTTCACACCCATGAAAGCTGATAACAAAATGCCTTTGATGCTCCTAATGCCAGGTTTATAGGGGAAAATGCCCATGACAGCCTCAAGGTACAACAAAGGGATTAAGAGATTAACCCAAATTTAATTTAAGTCAGGTTCCGGAAACCCAACAAAGCAACTACTGCCATGAAGATGGCTTTAACCCATGACAAACTGATGTGAGTTTCTTTGGAGAAAGGAACTTACAACTATTAGCAGGGTGGAGTAAATCATACCCTGAAGCAAAAGAGCAACAGCAAAATACTAGGCATATTCCTATAGAACTACCTACCTGAATATATAGTCGGAAAATACCTCCATAAAGAGAACAACAATTTGAACTAATTGGAAATGCAAAAACATACTAAAATTATTACATGCAAATGATAAAAAGGCACTGATTGACTTTTGCATCTCATAACATAGGTTCTGAATTTAACATCTGCTGAAATGTAGCATTTTGGCAAACCTTCATTGTTTGAATGGATATACAACTCAAATTACAATTTTGGGGGGGATATCACCATACTTAAGCAAGGTACCCCTTAGGGAGGTCACCAAACAAAATAGTGAACAAACAGGAATGTCTCACATTAACCAAAAGAGCTGTTGCTTTGTCTAAGTTCTCTATATCCATGCAGCCCAATGCCCTAACAATGGCATGAGACTCTCTGACTATATGATCATGCATAAAGATAAATCAAGTCTTTGGTACCTAAAACATGGTCTGTAAGGTAGGGTTGCATGATCTTCCCCATGGTTAAAAAAGTTCATTTTGACTATGATAGACAGGATTATGATCCCCAAAGATACCTATGCCTTAATCCCAGATTCTGGGTGCACATATATTGTGTGGCTAGAAATAATTAAGGTTATTGAAAACTGTGAGCCAGTAAATTCACAGGTGTCCTTCAAAGTGTAAGAGGGAATTACAAGGAGAGGTCAAGTCAATGGGATGTAAGCGTGCAACCCACAGTTTCTGGAATTCATGACTAAATAGAGCAGAGCAGTTGTGATTGGTACAGTCCTTCCAGACATTTTGAATGTAATTCAAAAATGTAAAGAGGGCCTCCTTGGTGGCGCAGCAGTTGAGCGCTGCGTTGTGGAGCTGTCGGCAGCACGCGATGCGAGTTCGACGCCCCCCTGGGGAGGATCCCACAGGGTGCGGCAGACCTCTCCTGCCTCGCCCGCTGCTCCCTTCAGCAGTGTATTTCTGATCTGCCTGTTCTGCTTCCTGCTCTGTCTCTGGTGAACCCTCTCGCAGCCCCACGCCTCTGGCCTATACCGCGGCTTGTATGTATAAATAAATATTAAAAAAAAAAAAGGAAAAAAAACAGGTAAATAAAGCTCTCTACTTTTGGTCCTTTTTTTAACATCTGGAAATTGTAAGCAATTGCACCCAGAAAGTAAAATATGGTAATAAAATATTTTTCTGATTTTATCTGTTTATTTAAGTGCGTATTGTAAAATAATAAGATTTTCGAAGTCAATGTCCATGAAAGGAAATTATGGTACATTCACACATTCACAGGATATCATCTTCAGTTCACACCATTTTTTTCTCTACACCTCAACAATAGCCCATAAAACTGTAATTGTGAACCCCTATGATGCTGGTAGTATGTTACATCTATCAGTTCTATGAGTCATGCACATGAAAACGTTGGTGATTAGTTGTACCATTAATGTATTACACAGTTATTGATATGGCAATTTTGAATAATAGTGAGAACATTATACACATAATGTTAAAATAAAAATAGGCTGCTACATTGTAGATATACCTTGACAGCAATTATTAAAGAAAAGTAAACTCAAGAAGTTAATTTTTCTTACACTAAAATTTAAGGCATTTAACATAAATTTAGTAATTTGTATTGATTATCTTTTTACTATTTTATTACATGCAGATTGCAACAATGATGATAATATTTTATTTTTTGTACATAGAAGCAAAAATATATGAGAAGATTATTAGCTAATAAATGATATAAATTATTGACTGCCTTGTTCAGCTACGTTATTTTTAAAGATCATACAGGAAAAGTCAACCCTATTAACATATGTTATTACATAACAGAAATTATTACCTACATTTCTTTAAAAGACAGTCATTTTTTTTTTTGTTTCTAAAACTATTAGCACTGGGCTATTTTATCATGTTCAATCAGTAAAGAGTCTTATCCTATGAAGTATAGTTTCCTAAATGAAAGTAGGAAATTAGAAGAACTACTTTTTTGGTAAAATGCCTGCTGGCTCCTCATACACACTAACAGAAAGGTGAACGGTTCACACAATCACTCGTTCGATTGTCTGCTTTTCATTAAAATTTGCTCAGAGACTACCATATTGCAATCATGTTTGAGTTTCCTTGAAGATGAGAATTCCTGGAACTTGCCAACTTAGAGAGGGTGTTGAAGAAAGGCTGCATGAATTTAAAGGGGATTTCTTTATATTAAACCCTCTTTTCTGCAGGAAAGGTGATCCAAAACACCCAATGGATGCCTGAAACTACAGATAGCACAGAACCGTGTGGACAGAAGAGCTTAAAGTTCCTATGCATACATACACATGATAAAGTTTAGATAATTAGGTACAGTAAGAGATTAAGAGTAATAACTAATAACAATAACAACATACTCATGTTCTCCTTTCTCTTTTATTGTACATAGTATTTTCAAATCTTGTTTGATCATATTTGTGCTCACCATTTTTGTCCATTTTCTTTATCTAATTCCTCCTTATCTAAACTCACAAGAGATATGAAGAAGAATCATTGCTATACTTTTTTGCTGTGAAATTTGCTAATTTGGGATTATTTACAATCTTTAACATTTTATCATTAGAGCTGAGTAGAGTTGAGTAAAAGTTTTTAAAAAGATTTGATAAATTTGGGGTAAAAGCTTTTGAAGACAGAAGTCAATGGAACACCTTTAGATAAGCATTTGTGTAATCATTTAGTACCTGACTTCCCTATAAAAGAGGTTGAACCTGGAAGCATTTGCTATTGCTCTTTTGTTGAGGCTAATTAAACTTTGTCATTCATGCATAATAGGATAATATAAATTCCTTACCTTACCCCTACTTTCTCATGTAAAATATAGTCACGTTGATGCAGAAGTGTATAAAATTCTCAAAATTATTGTTCTTTTCTTATGCTAATTATTATGTTGTCAATCAAATATCCAAAAATTACAACATAAAATATAAAAAAATATCTATAGGAATACTGAAAGTGAAATATTAAAAATGGTCTATTTCCCTCTCTCAGTCATTACTGTTCTTTGATAGACTGTTACTATAAGAATGATGTGGTAGGATGGAGGGGACTTAAAAAGATACTGAGATAAAGGACATATGCTCTGTAAATTTGGTAAGAATTTCCTTCTATGACATTGCTCGCATATAAATTATGTCACTTGGTGAAGACAGAGATGATGTTATCTCCAAAGTTTTCTAATTTTCAATTTGAGGTTGGTTACAGGTCTCTCGCATCGGCCTTCTGACTTCCTATTTGGCCTTTACTCCACTTTTATTACAATTTGTGTTGTAACATCTAAACATGTTGGTGGGGCCTCCCTGGTGGCCTAGAGGCTGAGCTATCAGCACTATACCTGAGTTCCATCCCCTGCCAGGGAGTTAACAAACATATCGATATCGTGCAGCAGACCTCTCCTGTCTCACCTGTTGCTAACTTCAGCAGTGTTTTTCAGTAGATCTGCCTGTTCTGCTCCCCACTCAGTATCTGTTGAATCCTCTCACTCCCCTCACCTCTGACCTACACCCCAGTTCTTCTATGCAAAAAATAAAAATAAACATATTGGGCATAATCTAAGAACTTCCTGAACTTCATTATAGGCCTATACTTATAAATAGAAGATAATAAATTCTGTAATTCTAAATTATAAAGAAGACCATTTCAATTTTATAAATTGCTGTGACGATTAGAAATAAGAATCAGAAAACCTGGGTTAGGATCCAGGTGTCTTGCTGTATTTTTTAATTGTTCTGAGCTCTTTGGACTTTTCTCAACTGAAAATCAGGCTTCTGCCCACATTCAGCCCTTTTCTCCAAGTATAAAAACTCACAACTAAGTTGACTCCATTCTGGGTAACATATTTTATAGTCTAAACCACAGTGGCCACTTGCTCAGAGCCAAATTGTCATTGGGAAGGGCTTCTCTAAATGGAATTAAACTACCCTGCAAATTCTACTAAGTGTAAAAACAACTGACTAAGTCAATATTAATGAGAACATTAGTACTTGTGATAGCTCCATTTTCATTCCACTCATAAGAGCAAACGATACCTTGATCAATTGCGTTTCAGAAACTGACACCTTTAATCTGCGTAATAATTAACCTGCATCCCGGAAGTGTGTTCTCATCAACTGGAAGTCTAACTTTGGAAAAGTATTCTTCTCAAAGAGAGGGGCTGTTAAAAAAAAAAAAAAAAAATCCCTCACAGAGAAACAAGAGATCATGTGTAAATTAGCCAGGGCTTGGGAAAAATGTCATGTTCATGTAGGTGCCTAATTGATTTTGGTTAATGATGATGACATACGTTAAAACTACAAGCACCAATTAGGGAGAAAAAACAACTTGCCACTGTCAGCCCAAAGATTTCCTCATAATGCTGGGAGACACCAGACTAAAAATCCACAGCCAGATAAGTCACAAGTGCAGATCACTTTTTCTTTCATAATCTGATTATACACAGATAGAGATATCCATATCCTATTGAAATTGTACATATTATTATTTCCTTTATCTAACGGCATGTAATTTATAGTCACCTTTGAGTAGGTTTTGAAGTGAGTTAAAATGCTTACATAGACAAGTTTTTCTTATTGGTTCCATCAAAAATGGCTACCAGCATCAACTGGCATTCACTTTTATTTTTTGTTTATTTATTTTTTAAGATTTATTTTTATTTATGCATGCAAGCTGGGGTAAAGGCCAGAGGCATGGGGCGGCAAGAGGGTTCACCAGAGACAGAGCAGGGAGCAGATCGACGGAAATATAATGCTGATGGGAGCAGCAGGCGAGGCAGGAGAGGTCTACTGCACCATGTGGGAATCTCCGCAGCCCTGCGTTGAACTCGCGTCGCTGCTGCTGCCGACAGCTCCACAGCGCAGTGCTTAACCACTGCGCCACCAGGGAGGCCCTGGCATTCACTTTTAAAGATCACTGGAGACAAGGAAGCTATCAGTATACTGCATGATGCAAACAAGTCAAGGATTTAGTTTATGAAGTGCTGTAAGTGCCAAGTTAGATACTGTGGACACCCCTCCAAGACTAAGGCACTCATTCTTCTAGCTTTAGGAAGTATATTTGCCCACATTTGAGTCTGTTTCCAGGAATTTATTTTAAATGAAGGGAAGTAGCTCACCCAAGATTATGCACTGTCTCTGGAGTCATCCACATGTAACTATTTTATGTGAGTATAAAGCCCCAGCCCTCTAGTCTCAGCTGGGTTATTCAGTTCTGTGCGGGATCCTTGAAATTTCTGTTGCAAATGCTCCTGTGATAAGTTTATCCCTCTCCCCAACATCGCTTCCCTTATTGCCAACAGCCTCCTTGTAGCTACTATACATTCCAGAGCCTCAGAGTTCATTTCCTAGGGAAAGCCAGCTGCAGGCATTCCTAATAGGGGGCCTAGAAAACACATTCTAAACTAGGATTTCTCAGATGGATTACCCAAATTCCAGTTGACTGTAACGACCTCTTCACTTGTAGTAAGTGGAAAACTCATGGTTTCTGGCATGTAATTTCAGAGCATTCGTGATGAGTTGGGAACGATATGCACAAGTAGGTAGGTACGACATCTCAGGATAGCTTTCAAGAGAAACTTGAATAACAATAAAAACTATGGAATTGATAGTGCTTTCTAAGGTCTACTGACCAAAAAAAAAAAAAAAAAAGGAGAAAAATTAAAGGGTAAGGGTGATTAGTATAAAGTATGTTGAGAGAGGCAGTTGACCTCCTGGCAGCATATAAAGAAATAGAGGATAGTAAGAGAATGAGAATCTGGACTAGAACTTATTTTTTTTTTATTTTTTTTTTTTAATACATACAAGCTAGGGTACAGGCCAGAGGCGTGGGGCGGCGAGAGGGTCCACCAGAGACAGAGTGGGGAGCAGAACAGGAAGATCAGAAGTACACTGCTGAGGGGAGCAGCGGGCAAGGCACGAAAGGTCTGTTGCACCATGTGGGATTCTCCCTGGCCGGGTGTCGAACTCGTGTCGCCGCTGTCGACAGCTCCACAGCGCAGCGCTCAACCGCTGCGCCACCGGGGAGGCCCTGGACTAGAACTTATTAAAGAGATCTGCTTGGGAAGGTAGGAGTCTCAAACTTGGCAGTTCTGTGCAACAGCAATGAACCTGATTTTAAAAGAGTGGACACCTCAGACCTAGAATGAGACAAATGGCTTGATGTGCTTGAAAATTTTGCAGTCTAATTCCCTTCAATCTTCTGGAACTATAGAAGATGCCCACTCCTCCTAATTAAAGATCAAGTATCTGCTTAGTTGAAAATAAAGGAAGTGTTTATGATTGTGAGAGCAAAACATTTCATTCAGAAACTACCTTCTCCCCTCCAGCTATGGAGACTTAGCAACTGGGTTAAATAATATTGTAACAGCATAGGGAGCACGGGGCCAGCTAAGGAAAGAAGTACATTTGCAGTGAAAATGTGACAAGAGCTAGTCAATGTGTACTGGCAGGACAGGAATGTCTGGATGGTCCAGAGACTAATACCTTGATCATAGTAACTTCGTGCTAATCACAATTCATGAGCAATAAGTAGAATTTATATCTAAGGCCTTGGTGAGATGTACGTGCTCAGGTGTGGCTAAACATTGCAAAGTTTAAGAAACCACCTCCTCAATTAAATTTAAAGTGGTCAGAGCCATTCTGAAGAATATCTATGCTAAGTAAAATAAAAAGCATTATATCTTTCATTTCACTGCTAGAAGGAAACACTGTGGCTGGGAGGCCTTGCCAGGTTCTAAAATAACATTTGCCATGGTAGTAATTCTGTTCTACCCATTTAGCAAGTTAGAGGTAAGTCCACCTACTTTGATTTGGACCATATCAGGGAAGTGCTCTTTAGCAAATGTGACCTTACAGGTTAAGATTCTTTATCTAATTGAATAAGTGTATTATCATATAATTATTATATAATTATAATTTTTATATTTTGCATTGATTTATATATATTGCATAAATTATATAATTATTGTATAATTATTATATGATATATTATATAATCAAGGTAGATTTAATTTTGCAAAAAATGAGGTACAGTGATCTTAGTAACCATTTTAATATACACATATAAACATGTAGGTATGTATTATGCATATTTATAGGTATACATATACACATACATCTATTTATTGCATTATTTTTATTGTAGTAACATTGGTTTACAATACTGCATATAATTTAGAGTTACAGGTTCACATGTTTTTAGATGTATGTTACCACACTATACCACCATCTAAACACCCACAGTCCTCTACCACAGTCCATTGGATGCCTACCTCTTCTGCTCCCTAACCTCTGGCCTATTATCCGGTAGTCTCAAGAATCAGGATTTCATCATGTGAACTTCCTAATGGGAAATACAAGAGTCATGCAAACTCCACATTGCCCGAAATGTGAGGCATGACCCTACCAACTTCATGCAGAAACAGACCTCAGCTGGGACTTCAATGTTTTGAGTAATGAGTATGATATCAGAAAATACTAGAACACAGATCAACAAATTAGGGATCCTAGGATAATCCAACTAGTACCTACTTTTACAAATAAAATTTTATTGGAACACAGCCACATTCATCCATATATGAGTTGTATATGTGTATTATGCTATAAAAGTTAATTGATTATGACCAACACTTAACCTTGTCCCGAAAGAAAAATCAACTACTATCTGACCTTTACAATAAAAGTTTGCCCATCATTTTTCTAGATGCAGTTGAGGGATAACGATGAAAGTGCAGAATAAGAGAAAATTCTGAATAGTCTTAGCTCTGTTCATGGTTACTATTACATACATATAATACATGTATACATACATATAACGCATACATTAAAAATACTTGTTGAAACAATGTCAAGAGAAAATAATGGAGTCCTGCAAGGGGGGTTATATATACTATCAGTATAATGAAATAATTATCTAAGGATAATTATTCTGACAGTATTTTCCCAAATAAATTAGGAGACTGTATTAGAGACATGAAATAGTTGGGAATTCTTATGCTTGTTCAGCTGAGCTACAGCACATAGTTTCTGGTTCTCACGTAAAGTAAAAGAAAGAAATTGAAGAAGACATTCTAGAAGAAAAAAGGTCATCAGTTGTAGTTGATTGAATGTATATATTTTTCACTTTATCTCTGTGAATTTGCATTAAACACTGTGTTTTTAGATGATGCGACTGTTAGAATGTTATACAAAAATGCTGTTAATGACAAGTCTTCTGTCTTACTTATCTATGGGATGTCGCTTTAAGAAGCCTTTCAGTTCAGGAACCAGTATTAACATCAATGCAAAATTTTCTTTTCTTGGTGACATATAAATTATATCTGCTTCTTGGTGGTTTAGTTAGAAATTTCATTGATTCAGTTGTCTTTTGTTTAAAACCCTTCAAATATCTTCTTAATCTTTTGGTCAAATTCAACTTCTATTATTTTTCTATGAACCCCCTGAACTTAAACTTGATTGAATTCCTGTTTGTGTGAACCAGATCCTGCTGGGACTACATTTACAGTTCATTGTTAAAAAAAAAAAAAAAAAAAAAAAAAAAAGCAAAAATAATAGTCAAATAGCAGAGAAAAATCTTCATATTGAATGTGTGTCTTGCTGTCTTTCTTTATGAATCATCTCTCTCTCCAGGAATGATAGAACCCCCTAAAAAATAATAATAAAAAGACTCCAGTTTGGGGGGGATTAGATAAACTTTTTTAGTTTTCTTAATACATGCATTTCTGGCAATGGATAACATATAAATATTTCTCATGCCGAAAGCTTTGTGGTTTATTTGAATGTTATTTTCTCATGGAAAATCAGTGTTGTCTTTTACATTATTGATAGAATATTAGATCTCCAAGCTGTTTACACTGTGTCAGTGATTCCTGATTCTTCCTACAGATTATCCCTCACAAAAAGGGTGTCATATCAAGAGAAAGAGAAGGTAAGCTATTGGCAGGCCTAGTAAAAAAACAAAACTAATTTATCTCGTTCATGGAATATTATTTCTGTTTTATAAATGCTAATATATCCTTATTTGCTGTTATTGTAAAATATATATTTTAAGATAGTACATTGATTTTAAAAATGAGAGGTTGATTCTATACCTTGCCTTATACAGAAAGAAAATGGATGTGTTACTACAAAATTTTTATTTAAATTAGAGTAGGTTATCTCAATACATGATATTAAATCCCAATAAAAAACACTCATAATTTGGACAATTTGCATATCTGCTAAAGTAACCCAGAGTTAATGAAATTACAGTATTGCTTACACTGAGGATTTTTTTTTTTGGAAGCTATTTGTACTTTCTGCCCTTCAATTTAAAGGTAATGAATATAATTTATATGCTAAGTAAAACATCTTAAATAAAAGAAAGTTTTCTTAAGCCCAAAATATTATCCTTTATAGTTCTGACACAAAACTGTTGTGAGAACATAATCATGAAACTGTTACACTTACAAAATAAAATGTTGTATCTATTAGAGGTGCTATGGATATGTCTCTACCAAGGTATACAATTAATTGTTTTCTTGCCTATCTTTCAGGAAACTTTTGCTTGAAGAGATACCGTGTTAAAGAATCCGAAGAGAGGTATGCTAAAGATGATAAAAAACAAGAATAAATGTGTAGAAGCAGTGAAAAATTATACTATCCCACAGCCTAGTTTTTGCCTTAAAATTATAAAAATGCTACATACTGGATATAAATTGGGAGCACAGCCTTCATTACACCCAGACATCATAGTTTTATTTATTTATTTATTTATTTATTTATTTTAGCATCAATGATTTTCTCAGTTATATCATTACCTTGGACTAGAAACATATGAAAGGATGGCTTCGGAGATAATGAGACATGTGTCTAATTGAGTTTGGTACTTCTAAGGAGGAGGACAAATTATAGAAAACAGGAGGCACTTTTGTCTTAATGATAAGTAAGAAATTTCAGGCTCAAAGAATTGTATTAAAGAAAATGCTAAAAAAATACAAATGTGTTTGATTTCTCTTCAAATGAAATATCAGTAGTCAGAATTAACAAAAATAATAGATTGCTTAGAAGATTACTTCAGAAGCAGTAATTTAATATCTCCTGTTGTAAATTGCATTATAACTAAATTATTAATGTTTTAAAATTGATTTGGGTTTTTTCTCTTAACTAAGTCACCAGTTCACTCTGGATTTTATCAGAATGCAAATGGGAGTGTTTTGAATTGCTGTGACATGAATACATCTTATTCTCCAACAGATATTTTTATGACTTCCCTCTTTTTCAGTGAGATTAAATTGGCCTCAAAGCTACGATGAAGAAAAGATGGAAAATGACATATAGGAGGTACAACAGCCACTCAGAAACAATAGCATTTTTCCATATTGACAGACCTCAAAGGAACTATAAATGTCACCTCTAGCAGAGATACTATTTATTACAACATAAAACCAGAGCAAACACTCCCCAAAAGAAACTTCGTTTTTAAATTGACACAAGCTGAAGCCTCTTTTCTATGCACACACAACTATCTCATTACCTCCCCGACAACATCCTCTACAGAATCACAGCAGCGGCTTCACAGAATCTCTGCAACTTTTGCCAAAGTCAAAAATGCTGTCAAAATCTTTGAACTGGAACTGATCCATCTGAAAGTCATGTTGACATTTATATACCCTTGTCAATTAAATAGACTCTGGAACTTTTATTGTTTCAAAGTTTCATTTGTCCTTTATTCTCTAATGTTTCAATTCTTTGAGACTTTTTTAGGCAACAAGAATTCTCATTCTTAGCTTAAAAAAATGCATAAATATGAAGAAAGAGGATTTGAAGAACACTGATGTAGGAGATCATCTTCAAGTGACAGGATGAATAAGGTACAGTGATGGAAAAATAGGGCATGTCGGCAATTATGTGTTTTGAAATTTCATAGAAACAAGTTGCATGGAGAAGAATAAAAAGATAATTTTGGGATGAGTGGAAGTATAGAGGACATTAAAACAATGTACCAGCTCCAAGAAATATTCATTCTGTAGGATGTTGACTTTAAGGAGGTAAATGATTTGGGGATTAAAAAAAAAAATCCTTGATAATAATTTACACATGTATATTTGGTATATTAAATGGTGAAATTCAAATGGTGACTTACAAACTAAGTCACAGTGATATGTGATTTCTTCAAAATGCTGAATACATAAGGCACTGTGATTTCATATGCTTTAGCAAAACAATTCTTAGATTAAATTTAAATAATTCATATAAAATTTGAATCTATCTTTATTAATTACTAATTCTAAGAATTAATAGATATACAATTACTTAGTAATCAATCAGTAAGTACTAACAGAATTAACACTATTTATAAAACTCAGGCGGATTTATTTGTGTTGATCCAGTCATGATAAATTATGCTTCATTTTCTCTTATTAGAAAATTGATAATTTCAATCAAAATTGATTAAGTATCTTTTATAAAAAAAGTGTTATCTCTTATTTTAAAATACAAGCCTTATACAGGGCCTCCCTGGTGGTGCAGCGGTTAAGAGCTGCGCTGTGGAGCTGTCAGCAGCGGTGACATGAGTTCGATGCCCAGCCGCGGAGATTCCCACATGGCACAGCAGACCTCTCCTGCCTCACCCACTGCTCCCCTCACCAGTGTATTTTTGTCGATCTGCCTGTTCTGCTCCCCACTCTGTCTCTGGTGAACCCTCTCGCCGCCCCACGCCTCTGGCCTGTACCCCAGCTTGTATGCAAAAATTTAAAAAAAAAATTGAAAAGTACATAAGCCTTATACAACCTAAAAATTTGAACCATGGTGAAATATTGATGCATATATAGAAACCCTTCAGAAATATTATATGTAACAGAAAAGTTTTAATGAATATTATCCAAATTCATAAATAATATTATAAGAAAGAACTTTCTAATACCCAGAGTTTTCACAAGTTTGCTGAAAGCTTTTTAAAAATTTCTCACTGAAAATGTTTTTGACAGAAACTTGGAATTATATATACAATGCCATCTCCCCATGTCCTTTTCCCTTGCCACCTCACAAAATAAATTCAAGAAAAAAAATGTTGCTCACTCATTTTTCCTAGGTCTTAACTGTCCATTTGGCACTTATGGCTAAAGAGATATTAGAATTAACCTTCTGTGAAATATATTTTTTCTCTGGTAAATGAGAAACATATATGAAGAGGTCACATTCCCCCCTCCTTTTCTCTCTCTCTCTCTTCCACCTGCTTTCGCTGAAGTTTCTCTGGAAACTCTGTCTTTACCTACAGTTATGTAAGTACATGTGATTTCTACACATCCAGGGCTCATGAGATTAAATATTAAATCAAGATTAAAATGTTCATTGAAAGACTGACCATGTGATCGTCTACTTCAGATATCTTTTCAGATTTTTCAATGGATTATTTCATTAAATTAGCTAGTGAATTGCCTGAATTGCTAAATTACTTTTATTTTTCTTAATTACTTCTAATTTATATGGGGCAATTATTAGATGCCAACCTGACTAATTTTTGCTGTTAATAAATAATTCTACTTCAACATCTTGAGGAACAGAAATTACATTCAGGACTTCCAGAAAATTAGGGATTAACCATATATGTGTATGAATGTCTACACACACATACATGCACATATGTAAACACGTATAAACATTCATGCATGTATATACATGATTGCATTTTAATTAAGTTATGGTTTTCTATAATGTTAGCCTCTGTAAAAAACTCAATTCATTAATATCTTCCTAAGGAAAATATCTCCACATTACTTTCAAAGTGACAGACTGTCATTTAAAGCAACTCTTTTACACATTTCAAAAATTTCTGAGAAACACAATTTGCAAAACTATAACAGACAAAAGAAATTTCATAGTTTCTAAGAGTACTCACATTTTCTTCATTTCTCAGAGGATGTATAGTTTTTAAGAGTAGAAAACAGTAAAATATTCTAATATATTGACTAAGGTTATTAGCTAATTGAATGTTCATCTCAACATAAGTTACCCAAATCCTTAGATTTATGAAATTTATAGGGGACTTTTTTCAACAAATTAACCCACCTACCATTTTGCTGTATAATTTAAAAACAAAATCTGATAATTATCTGGCATTCATAAAATTTAGATTTTCTAATCCTGATATTGACTGGCTTGCAGAAGGTCGTAAAACAAAAATGAGTAGAAATAATTTTAAGACTTCAGCATTTTCTGATTACCTTACTCAAATTTTAGTTTTAATTTAATTTACATTGATTCATAGAGTATTAACTGATACATTCAAATGATGTGTGGATAAGTTATGGCAAAAGAATATGATAAAAAGGAGTTAACTCTTAACATTTTACAAAATGCATCACACTATTCCATGCATAGAAGCTTCTAGTACCTGAGCCATTGACATCTATACTATTTTCTCTCTCCTGAGATTGTGAAGGAATATGATTTTTGAAAACAGAAAATGATACAGAGATGCCATATTGAGTTTTATTATTTGAGTCATTCTCCTACCCTAACACAGATTTCATGCAAAAAGGATAATGTAATATCAAGTGGTTATGAAAAAGTGTGAATGGTATAAAAATATTCTGACAGTACATATGCAGACTACAATTTCAATAGCTAGATGCTCATTTTGTAATGTGATTAGGTTTAAGCAAAGAAAAATATGAGAAGCCCTACATACTCTCCTTTCAGAGTATCATATTTTTATATTAGAAAATAGAACAATTGTGTGCTATGATATCCCTTAGGTTTTAGAAAACCAGAAACTTACTTAAGGTTTAACGTCTACACTTGTCCAATTTATTTTATACCGCCTGGTTGTCTTGGGGAAACTTGAGATCAAGCTATAAATAGAATTCTAAAGCAATTCCATTTCTTTGTACCTTGTAAGTCTAGAAAACGCTACCTCCATGTTTCCAGTAAATGTACTGGAAATCAACATGTTATTCAAAATCAAGCTGCAACTGGATTTTATAGCTGTTCCACAAATCCAGTGTGCAGAGTTACATCAATGAGTTGACACTACTACAATAAATGAGCACAGTTCAATGAAGAACCCAATGAAATAAAAAATGATACATTATCATCTGTTTGGGATAACACCATTATTAGATAGAGCAAAATCTCACCTTTGGAAGTAGAAATGGTCTATTAATCTTGAGGAAATCTTCCTTTCCCAGGTTCCTTACAAGCTTGCTTTATGAAACTGAACACAGAGATTGGCCTCTTTGAACCTAACTTTCCTCTAGTCTAATGAGATTATGACTGCCATCTCTAGGAATGAATCAATAGCATGAACCCCAATGACAAACTATGATAAATATCTTGTGAGAGGGGTTAATGTGTCCTAAACAATGTCAGAAGAGTCTGGTAGACACTAAGGAAATCATCCTAATTTCACGGAAATGGGAGACACGACCTTTCCCAAAGACAGTCGGCAGGGCAGAGGAACAGAAGCAGGCTAACCTAATGTGGAACCAGCAGTGTTAGGCCAGAGTTTGAGTGTCAAATAGCAAATGAGAGAGGACAGTACACATAGGCACAAAGCAAAAGCCATATTTAGTGTTCTGTTCATTAAATAAAATTTTCTGTACATTAAAAGAGTTTTCTTAAAGAAGCCAGTGGATAGATACAAAGATATGCTGGAGCAGATTACCTCCGGAGATGGATTGTAGCTATAATTATGAGAAAGTAGAATCCATATTTTCTTACCGCTGATTTAGAGATACATAATTTACAGATATATAAAGCATTTTTCAGGCCAAGGTACTTCTAAAGAACATTCAGTGTGTCTCTATGAATTGTTTACAATGACATGACTTTTTATCTTCACAAGAGAGAATATCTGAAATATTGGTTTATAGTAGTCACACCCATGATTTACTGGGGCAGAGGGATTATTTGTATTATTTTGTTAAGGATATTCTAAGGAAAAATATGTAATATTTAAAATTAATCTCTGCCAACAATAATATTTGGCAATATCCATATCCTTTCAAAAAGAAAACAAAATCTTAAATCCTCTTTACAAGGAATGTTCTTAAAATGCCTGTGGCTTTAATAAAATCAGAAAATCCAATATGATAAATAGATATCTCAGATTTCAATTTTCCCCTTTTGACTCCTATGTCCAAGTTTTATAAATTACAAGTTTGCAGGTTATTTTTTTAAGCTTGTAGATGTTTAAAACCTCTCTTTGGAATCTGGAAACAAAATAAAGAATAACCAATGAGATTTTTATCTCTTTCTAATCATAAAAAAACTAGAATGTAGCTGACAATTTAAGTGGTATTGGAGGAAGGCTGGGATTCTGCTCAGTGGCCCTTAGAATTTTTAGTTCTATAATTATAGCAGGGATATTATGTTGTCGAAGGAAGAAAAAGAGCCTGGGAAACACAGAGGCAGCAAATTAGATGCATTATAAAGTAGCTCCTTACATGTTTATCTTTCCATTCACATTATATCACATGCTTGTTTTATTTGAGTTTTTAATTGTAGTGATATAAAAAGAAAGGATCATGATAATTAAGGTTACAAAATAAACAACATATTTTAATCTATGTTATATGTGTTAGCTATTATATCTATGTTGTATACGTCTATGATACATCTACGATAAAAGCTAATGGCTAATTATATAGAGGTAGACTCGACAAGCACATGGGAATCCATTACTCAAAGATGAAATGGGTATACAGAACTGAGAGTTTATGCTATGGAGGTCCAATATGACACATGGAGAGAGCAGTGGAAACTTGGATTGTGGAGCAATATTGAAAAATAAGCCGAGTCAAAGCATTTGGCTGAATCTACCTATTCATGGTGGAGCCTATTCATGGTGGAGCCTCAATAAAGCTAAAGAGTTTGTATAAAAATTCGGTTGACATCTCAGAAGGATGAGCAAGGTATGAAGATCCCAAGCAAAACTTCAATAAATACATAATAAATTTGGACAGAGAGGACAGTGGGATAATGGAGGGAGGCCATTTTGAAGATCACATTCTTAAAACACATCAATTTGACAAAAGGGCTGTAGAGTCATCCTGAGTTACAGTGGGCTTGTAAGGGCAGGCACCTCAATCCAGGTAGACTGGACATTGATTTAAAAACACAGTCAATTTAAGGAGAAGTGGTAAACCCATATACTTTCAACCTGTGTACAAAATGACACAGAAATTTGGAATCGTCTCAAAGAAATCAATGCATCTATATTAGAAGGATTGAGCTAATATACCTACCATGTAAACAAATTTTACTAAATTAAACAACATTTATTCTACCAACATTTAAATGTTATATATATATATGTGTGTGTGTATATATATATATATATATATATAATTTTATATTATGTTAATTTATTATTTTACACTATAATTTTTTTTTCCTCCCAGGGCTTGCAAGCACATATAAAATACATAATATTGTTAGCATTTTCTTTGCATCCTCTATCCTATGCAGATTCTGATTTATCTTCCTATTAACTCCTACTGGGGAGGGAGGTAGCAGGTGTATAGGAAAAGAACATAGACTTTAGTGTTTTATAGATTTTGTTTTGACTTTTAGCCTGGAATTCACTAGCTGTAAGACTATAGGGAAAGTTTAAACATAACCAGTTTATTGGAAACTGATGTCTCAGGTAGATTACAGAAAATAAACTCAACCAACAGCATTTGGAGGAATTTTCTATTGTTCCTGAGAAAATATGGTCACAGAAAAATAGTAAATAATTTGCACAAGAGACTGAATTGTGATGAAACCCAAAATCTTGAGTGTTTTGTTGTTGTTGTTGTTGTTGTCATTGCACTTACTGCTTTTAGTCTTAAGTAGTATGAAGGTAATGACGACTACCTCATATGGATTAGATAAAGCAATGCATATATAACTACTGTTTTGTTAAAGACACTCAAAATATTAACTCCTTCCCCAAGTTTTTTTGTCAATGATAAAAAAATTAAATATAAATGGAAAATTGACAGTTTATTTAAAGTTACCCTTGCTTGCCTTTGACATGTTCCTTAAGAACATCTCAAAGAGAACAATGCTGATTTAGCATTTATAAGCTTGGAATGTTGTGCATTATATTTTCCTAGATTTGGAGAAAAATTAACACTTAACCCTTCAGTCAGTTTATTTTCTAATCTTTAAAATATCATGGAATATGTTTGTACCGTCCAGATATCTATATCTTATTGTAAATTACATATTTAACAGTATTTTTCATATATGCTGCCCTCATCTGGTAAAGACTGTTGAAATAATTATATTACCTATGCTATAATTAAAATTGTTTATTTTATATATTTTCTTACAATTTGATATTGTTATTGATTGAGGGTACACCATCATGATCTCAAACTGCATTTGAAATATCATTTTATGAAGATATACAATTATTTGATCTTTCTGTTTCTAGACATCTAATAGTTTATACTATTGCTGATGATTGTACGTTTGGGTGCATCTCTTATATTTATTTTGAAACTTGCCACATATAATAGTTGTGCCTTTTGTTCCTACTTGAAATGATTTCTTATGTGCCCTTGTTGTATGAATTTGAACTTTTTTGACATTGAAATTATTTTTGTTTATTCCTGACCACATATCTAATATCTCTGTAGGTCAGAACATTCACCTTTCATACTGTCATGTATATGCATCTCCTCAAAGTCACTCTTAACCAGGAATGGTGATTAATATACCTTTTCTACCTCTTTATCCCAGTGTTTGAGTCATTCATGAAATGCCATTTCTGCAATCTTGTTTAAATCAATACAGGGAGTACAAAACAATCCAATGAGATTTCCTATTTGAGATTCAGTCCCTTATACCATTATTTCTAATTTTACAGAGTCTTAAGCATGTAGACAATGAATTAAAATATTGTAGTCTCCTTGAAGCTTCCGAAAATGATAGATTGTCTCATATCGTTGTAAAATAAAATATTTAAGACCCTTTGTTTTATCGAGATTTTGTTGAAGTGCACTTTGTCTCCAGAAAGTATTTATACAGGAATACACAATCTTCTCTAATGGTTTCAGACCATTTGTGTGACTTCTCTTTGATAAGTAAGAGTCCCTTCGTCCTTAGAAAAAAATCCTCAACCGCATTGTTCCAACAGGTGCATTAGTGCTGGAAGACTGTCAGGTGGATAATGAGAATTCAGTGACTTGAGAAGGCATGTCATATTTCTGAAAATGATGGAAAGTCATTTCCCATCTCTTTCTCAGGGTAGATGTCTTATTTTCCTGCCAATCTCCCGACATCCCATTAGTCACACATTGTTTGCTTTGGTCAGATTCGTCAAACAAATGATTTTTATCAATTATGTGACAGTTTATATTGTTCAAACTCGTCATGAGCCCCAGTGATTTTTAGTACCTTTTTGAAGATATATATGCCCTTGATCCACCAACACAGCTCAATGAGAGGTCTAGGAGTTATGATGGAAACATTAAGGTCTAGAAAAACATTCTCCCACTTTGCTCCATAAGAATGACTGCTATTCATTTCTTTAGATTTTAACAGAGATTTTTAACATATCCTCTCTCTTTCTCTGTCCAATTCCAACTTAGTCTCAGACTTAGGATAGCTGTTTTTCATGTCTGTCCTTAAGCACTCTATGTCCACACGGATCATAGCACTTCACCAGTTTGGTAACTTGTTTATCTCCAAAACTAATTACAAACTAAATGCGAAACTTTAGTTGTTCATGAAAGAAAAAATCATTAGCGGTCTTAAGGAGTGATATATAATAAGCTATATTTTATTAGAATGCTCTATTGGATTTGGGGGAGTGCTTGCCTGGAGTTATAAACCAGAAAGTCATTTAATTCATGGCTTAAGGATGATGTTCATTGATCATATACTATTTTTTTATTTAATGTTTTTTCTTTATCTTCTTCACTAATTTACCTAATGTATGTTTCAAGTCTTCTATTAAATTTTCCACATCACTCATAAAACCTGTTCATTCCTTTTATTATAATTTTATGTTCTCATTTTAGATGTGTAATACATTTTGTTATATATATGTATTTTAAATGACCAGATTGGAACTGAAGAAGTGTGAGTTCTGGGAAAAATGACCAATGAAATAATTGAAGCTACCTATTCAATTATAGTATCAATCATATTGAGTCTTTTTTCAAAGTTACTAGAGAACATAGGGATAAATTATTGAAGGGACCTAAAAAATACTATTCAAATAAAACAAAAGAAATATTAAATTAGTAGCAACCTAAAGAAAATGACAATCTTATATATTGTGCAACTCAAATGCCAATTAAAATCTTAGAAAATACTTAATACATTTTATATTTAATAAATTTAGAGAAAATACTGAATATCAATTTTGATACTATGTAAAACTATATGGGAAGGATTGAGAGGCTGAAATATGAATATGGGAGAGGTAATAAATGCTTAAATAATTAACATATTTATTTTAGTGTCATTCAGTAGTGAAATTGTTACTATGAGAAGATAATATATAACTAATTTAATTTTCAACATTAGTATTCAGAGAGGGTGCCTAAAGGGTATGAATCTAGAACCGAATAGGAAGAGACAGCAGATTTGTCAAGACTCTTAAGACTAGCAGTCTTAAAATAATTGAGTTATATTATTTTAGAACAATTAAATTTTAATTAAAATACAGGCATCTATTGCATATGACTCTAAAGATGTGAGAGTGTAGTTCAAAATATTAGTTAAATATGTGTATTATAAGAGTAAACTGAGTTGTCATGAGGTAGATTAGATGTATAACTGATTTCTGAAATCTAGAGTGTGTTTGAGTGTGTGTATGATGTTCAATAGAAATGGAGAAGTAGAAAATAAGTGATAAAGCTTTCCTTCACAGGCTTCTCATCTAGTTACGATTGTGTATGTATGTTACACATACACAATATACATAGTGGTCTATTTGAAAGTCACTAGCTATGTATTCATATATTAATTTTGATTTGGGATATTTAAGCTCCTTCCACAATATCTTTTTTTCCCTTTGACCTTTCTCCTTAATTCTTCCATTCATTCCTCTGATAACTCCCCTCATTTCTTCTTTCACTTTCTTCCTCTGTATTTTCTCCTCCCCAATATTTTCCAATTTCTCCTTGTTTTCCTCTCCTCTCCCCCTTCCTTTACATGTCCACCAAAAATGATGCTTCTGGATATTGGGGTAGCAAGAACACCAGGCATTTTTCAGCTTTTTTCATGGCAGCCCTCTATATTGCAACTGTGAGCATTCCTCCCAGAGAGCTAGTGTGAGACAATCTATCCACTCCAGTACACTTGTCACATTTCTTAGACTAAGTGACGATAATGTGTCTTCAGATGACAGCCTGTTGATATGCATTCCCCAGGTCCAAGATGCAACCCAGATTTTAATTAACCTGATTAAGCCTGTTGTACAGGACTCAGTTTTTTCTTCCTTTGATCAAGCTGTCATTATCCATTTGGATATTCATCTTTTTTCCTGTTATTCACTAGCCAGGATGTGTCACAAATAGATAGAGGTGACACAGGCATCTACTTTTATGTTGCTAATAATGTTTTCTGGTGTCATTGCTTCTTTCACGTGTCAAAGGCAGAGGCACCCTAGACAAATTTGAGATCTAAGAGTATAATTATGACTTACTAGTGTCAAAAATCATTTGCACAGAGCATGTGGAGATCCATGGTGTTCAAACAGCCAGGATTAAGAAGTGCATATTCTGACTGATAAAATAAAAATGCTCAACACCCATGGGAAGTCTCTGCCATGCTGAGGTGGAATGCCTCATAAAAGGGATGACTTACAAGGAATTGCAAACTCCGTGTCTTGCCGCATCCATGCTGCTTTAAAGATTCCTCGCAGAAATTTAGTAACCATCCTTTTGATGTTCAACATGCCGATCATTAACAGGTCTCTTTGACTACTTCAATAATGAAGAGCAGAGAGTATAATACAAGGATTGGAATTTGATGTGTACTTCTGTAGTAACTTTAAACTTTGGTTTCACATTTTTTTTTTGTTCTGTTGCATTTTTTGAGTGTTTTCACAAAGGAATCACATGCAAAACTGAATTATTATCTTTGAATCACTATATACACTGTCATAATTAATTCACACATACATTTTCAATTTTAAGATTTATGTGTACATTTATTCGAATTTGGCATGCATTTATGTACGCTACATTACACAACTATTTAAAATAATATTATGGATTTTGGTGAAATTATAATGTATTAAATGTCCATTAAGGCAAGTTATAGGGAGATTCTTTTAACCAACAGAATGTAACATGAGATAATGTAATATAAGAAAATCTTTAACTCCATTATACTTTATAAGACATACTTATATTAATATGCATCACATATCTACGCATAAAAGTTAAAAACTATTTTTTCCAGAAGAAAAGAAAATAGTATCTCCAAAATTTGTGCATGAGTAAAAGTTTCTTGGAGCCACTTTTTCATGTATAGCACTGGTCAATAAATTTTTATAAAAATTCATGTTACTGAAATAAAATTAGTCATTTCCTATCAATTTTTATGTGCTCAACATGAATATGACAGTCAAATTCTAATTTTGGCTTTAGTTTTTTTTTGTAATCTGCAATAATTTGATGTTTACATCACGAAATGCATGCCAATAGTAATAGGTCTATGGTTAATACCTGTAAAAAATCAAGCCATACACTACTTCTTAAAATACTTCGCCTGTCTCTTATACAGCTGTTCAGGAGCATCTCTGGGGAGGGTCCAGCAGTAGTCAGCCAGCATTGTAGGGGACCATTTTCCCTGATATCTTTGTTCCACTGATGCGATATCTTGATGAAAATGTTTGCCATGTTTATCACTAACCATACCACAGTTTTCAGGGAAGAAATCCAGATGGGAATGAAGGAAGTGGATCTTTAGAGACATATTGCAGCCAAGTTTCTGATACTGCATCGGCATGTCTTCTACTAGTTCCTTGTAGTTTTCTGCCCTAACATTCCCAAGAAAGTTTGTAGACACTAGGCGAAAAGCATTCCAAGCTTGTTTCGCATCACCCTGCAGCAAGTGGTTGAACAGGTCATCTCAATGCAGACGGAATGTTTGGGTAGACTATTCTCGACTTTTTTTGCTTCATTATTCTGCCAGAAAGAGGAGGAACCAAGCAGAAGTAACAGTCTTTTATGTGGTTGCTTGGCTCTCTCCACACCATGGGGACTGCAAATGGCTTTGATGGTCTTTTGCCATTGAACCACTGTGAAAGCTGTGTTGTACATGTAGCACAGCATAAATGTGGGGCCCAGGGTGTCTGGTCACCAACCTTGCTGAAGTCAAGATGATAAGCCTTCTTCACTTGAGAAGTGATAATTTTCTTCTGGTTGGCAATTGTCACTTCCCCACAAATAGAGCAGAAATTGTTCACACTACTAACGCACTTTTGAGGCATTACTGTTCTGTATTGTGCCTAAATGGATAAAATCATAATAGTTCAATGGAACAGTCTTGCACAAAGTCTGAAATATTTTCAATGCTCAACTTTTCCGACAGGGCTTCATAGAGTACACTGCTGACGTCAGCTTACTTCAGCAGCCGCCTGGCAGTAGTATTGCATCGCATCAGAAAATGATGCAATCAACTCTGGATGATGTGTGCATGATGGTATTATGCAATGTGATGCAATATTATATCATTCTAGACTGATTTAGGACGATGTTGCAGTCCTACTACATAAATTTACAAGGTAAAATGTATACAATGAATTATATGTAGTATCTTCAAAACAAGAGCGAATAAAACATTTTTAGGGTTATATTCATGTTCAGCACACCAAGATACTACAGATTTGGGACGTTTTAGGTCAGTAACAATCTCAATGTTGACAAGTGTAGTCAATATGTTAAAGGCACAGGCTAGCTGTACTCATTTCCATCTTACAAGGTGTTTGGTGAGCCCTTCCCATCTAGCTACTGCTCTATGTTGAATCTTGGTCCACCACATGCCAGCCTGTCACCAGCTCCAGGATCTCATTGAACAGACCATACCATCTTACATGAGCAGACTTTGTTATGGACTACTGGACATCGCAGACACATTTGTGGCCTTTGAAACTGTTTCATTTTTCCCAATTTCCCATTTGATAACAAATTCAGCTGTTGTTGCACCCTGAGGCTGAGTGGTCCCTTGCAATTAATGAGTGAATGGGAAAGAACCCACAGGCAGAGACCTGTCCCCCAACTTTGGCACTGTCTAAGATGACTCTGATTTAATTGGAATCAATGCATTCACTATGACAATCAGTATAAAAATTTCGTTATGTGGCAGAAGACTTTTCCCTGCCCTAAACTTCACCTCATTCAGTAGTACAGCTGAAATGAATATGTCCAAATACACTATTGCAAGGTTTTTGGAGGAACTATTGATTTGCAAGGACCCTGTTAGTTTATCTGAATTGTTGAAGCCATTTAAAAACTTTTTTTAAACTGATCATTGCCTTATAGAATAGATTATTACTTTTAGAAAGGATTATTTTATAGAAAGGGTTATTACTTTTAAAGATCTGATTGTTTATTGCCTCCCATTTTGTAAGTTTTTCTAATTAATCATAACTATTCTAACATGCACTGAAAAGCTATTTAGTGTTAGTATCATGAAGAGTAATTTACAAATTTTGTCTCAAAATTCTTATGCCAATTTGTGAATCTATTATATAATCCAGTTCTACAGATTTTTTTTTACTTTCTAAAATTTTATTTTCATTGGCATAATGTTGACTTACAATATTATATAGATTTTAGTTGTACAATTTCTAACCTCAGTAACTGTATCTCATATCCCCACTACCACCAAATGTTCAGTCACCATCCACCACCAGCCAGATGTGTTTTATATGCTTCAAAGAGTTTAAATAACCTTCTCAGGTTTATATAACAAGTAATTCAAAGACTTAACTAGAAAATTAGGCATTGTAACCCAATGAATAACTAACAACAAAGCAGAGAGTCAATTTCAGCAAGGTCACAGAAAGGGTCTTGCTTCTATGTAACAGCTTTGCTTTAGTTGATTACCAGCAACTGACCTTATCTTTTTTCTTATAAACTAGAGCCCTATTCATTCTGGCTTTTGCTTCCACTTAAGCATCTCACAGATATCAACAATGCAATGAACTGAACAATGGGGGGTGGAGGGGAGCTTAAGGAATATCAATACTGTTCTACCAGTTTCACTACCTATAATTTTTGTGAAGAAAAACAAGTACGATATTTGACATAACTGCCATGCTAATCCTATCCCTAAGTATCACTTTAATTGCTTAAAGAGTATATGAATTTGGATCTGATATTTTATTTAATGAACCTAATTGCTTAGTCTATTAACAGATAAATATTGACAGATGTCTCAGGAAGATAATGAGAAAAGACATTCTGAAGTTTGTAGCAATTTCATATTAACTCATAAATTCATTTTGGTATTCAGTCTTAACTACTCTAGAGAGACAGAAAAAGTGAAAGCAAGATGTCTTTTCTTTATCTATGTAATGACTTTCTGTATTTTTATATAATTACTTTCTTAAAAATAATGCCAGAAGAAGAAAAAAAGGCGGTACTCTTCTATTTTAAAATCACGAACAAAACCTCTGGAACATTTTAAATAATTTAAAGTGAAGATTAGGACCATTTTTTAGTAACTTTGAAAGTAATGTATTTTCATTATAGGAAATTTGGAAAATAAACCAAAAAAGATGAATAAAAATAACCATAGTTCTACAACTATTACATGAAGTCAAAATATATTTTTTCTTATATTCTCTGTTACTCTTTACTTCATTTAAGGTAGATAACATTTTTCCTTAAAACATAAAAATGATTATTACTCAATATGCAGGAATTAATATATTCTGTGCTTTATACAATAATAAATGTACATTGTATGCTTTTAAAGTTTTTAGTATTTTTAAATAGCATGAATCTGCAGTCAGATTTCATTAAAATGTTAACATGAGTATCACTGAAAAAATATTATTTACAAACAAATGTGTATTCTCCACCTGTTTATAAGGTTATTTGCATACATTCCAAAGAATACCTGTAAATAGATAAGAAAAAAAAATACCACTGATTTTTCCAAAGGTAATTTAGAGACAAGTTCAAATTCATTTGTTCCCTGAGATTCTTAAAAGAGGTAATACTAGTTTTATTGTGTGCTGATGCTAAGGAAAGAAAGAGACTAACACAACCTTAGCAAGCACCTGGAACTGGTTGGTAATGGACTGTGTAATTTCTCCCTGTGCAGCACTGCCAGCAAAATGCAAACCTGCCTACTTGCAATGTTCATTTCACTTAAGGACAGACAGGATAAGCACACCAAGGTCTTCCTGGTACCAGAACTCCACCATCATGGGCAACAGTGTTCTTCCTTGTCCTAGATGCCAACCCCAATGGGAATTATATGGTTTCAAGGTGAAATTGGGCGTGTTTATAAACTTTGAAATGAATGGTTCTCACACCATTCCAAATATACTATGTTTATATATTCAGTCATCTACGCAACAGATATCTATAAACTTCCCTTATGTTCAAGGCAGGATGATGAATTCTCAAGATGTAAAGATGAACATGAAAAATACACCTTTTGTCATCATATAGAAACTGAATGAAAAGGTGTAATAGGAGGCTCTAGTAGAAGAAAGTCTTTCCTACAATCACAGGTGTATTTTTTGTTGTTGTTGTTGTTGGTGGTGGTTTTTACTTCCATCCTCCTAATGCAACAGGGGCAAGAAACTCCCATTAGGAATCTACACCATTGCCTTAAGAAGAATAAATTACCCCGAGTTCCATAAAAATTATAACCAGGTTAGTGTCACCTGGTGGTAAAGATATTTTGCCTTAGAAGATGGTTGAAATGCCCCATGCCCCAGTAAAATAGATGCAGTCAGACCATTTGTATTTTGAAAATACAGAAAAAAGACTGCCAGCTGGGAGAATTCCTAGAGAAGAAAAGATTTCCCTAGTTTTGGATATGTGACAAAACCTAAACTATTTTTGCAGGTCAAAGGGGGTTTCCAGGAAAAAGTGTCATCAAAACTGCTAACAGATATTAAGCTAATTGTGAAAGCAGAAAGTTTTGCCAAGGTCTGGAATTGAGAGAACCTTGCCAATTTCAGGGAACAAAATGGTGTTATCCATAAAATGCTATGAAAGCAATGGTGAGAGTGGAGTGACTAGAAGCATGGAGGGCATTGTGAGCTGGGGAATATCCTTAAAAAAGAGTTATGGAATCAAAATGTATACAAGCAGTCTTGTAAAACTTGCAAGGATATCTTATAATGGCACAGTGGATGTTTTATCATGATGCTGATTGGAAGAATGTTAAGTATACATCAAAATGTTGACAGTGACAGTGAAGGAAATTTAGAAAGGAAAAATTATCCACAAATTGTGACATTAACTATACTTTTTTCATATTTTCCATAGGTAATTCTGACTGGAGCATTTGATGGTCAGGCTTTGGTTTGGTTTGGTTTGGTTGTTAGAATTTACAGAGTAGATCTTCCTAGATTCTTAGTTTATAGTCCTTATTTGAGCAAACCTAGCCAGCAGCATCTGACTTATAAGCTCACTACCTTCATGTCCTCTCTTTCCTTGGCATGCAAGTCAACTTCCTCTTTTAGTTTTCCTTGTATCTACTGATGGACTGCATACTCTTAATATCCTTTGTAATCTCCCCATTTCTTCCTAATATTTTAAGTTTTAGAAACCCCAAATGTAGTGTTTTGTATTCTGCCCATCTTTATTCACTCTCCTGTTGACATAATTCATTATCAAATAATGAATTACCATTACCATGTTGAAAAATCTTTCAGTATGTCTCAGTTCTCTTTTCAAGTTCCAAGTCATATATTAAACCACCTTCTTGATTTTTCCACTGATACTTCTAACAGTCACTTAAAATTTAAATCATTAAGTTGTTTGGAGGTATCATTAGTTTACCATACTGTTCTCTAGGTTTCAGGTGTATTAGTTGCTAATCTGAACCACTGTATATTTTGTACCACATTCACTATCAAATGTCCAGTTACCTTCCATCACCAAGCTAGTACCTTCTCCCTCTCTGGTAACCACCATTTCTTTAGTAAAAACTACTTAAAGCTTAACTCTTGAAGGCCTCCCTGGTAGCCTAGAGGTAGCCTGAGTTCTATCCCCGGCCAGTTAGCTGACAACATATGGCACAACAGACCTCTCCTGTCTTGCCTGCTGCCCCTCATAGAAGTATATTTCAGTGAATCTGCCTATTCTATCCTCTATTCCATCTCTGATGAATCCTCTCAACCCCTGCACCTCTGGCCTACACCCAAGTTCTTCTAGGCAAGAAGAAAAATAAAAAAATATTCAATTCTTGTTTATTTTCCCTTCAAAACCTGTTCTACCTTCGATCTTCCAATCGCAATTAAACCTTATGTTTACTTCCATCCAAAACCTTGAGACTGTATTTCCCTTACATCACATGTTTAATGTATGAGAAACTCTTGTTGGCTCTTCTTCAAAAAAATTTTGATTTTGACCTCATGTCATTAACATCTTAGCTAGTTCCCCAAATTCTACCATTACCACCCTCCTCTTCACATACACAGAATCCAGAGTGGACTTTTCATAATGCAGGTTAAGTCTTGTACTCTTCAGAACATTGACTCTTCCTTTCAAAGTCAAAATGATCTTAATTGTCAGACAGTCCTATATCATGTGCATTGTATTGCTCATTCTTTTTCTTTTGCATTCTATTTTTTTAATATTGAAGTTGAATATTCTCTTTGGATATGTTGTAATAATTATTCCTCTATAACAACACATAATTTCTCAGATCATGGCAATGCTAAGCTCTCATATATTTCAAGCATCTATTCAATACTTTTTTTTCCTTTGTTCATATTTATTTATTTATTTATTTTTATTTGTGTCTTTTATATTACTGTATATTCCCTGTAGGTTTTCCACCACCAACTCACCCGTGTACATGGGTCTATTCAATACTTTCTTTTTTTTTTTTTTTTTAAAGATTTATTTTTTTATTATTTTTACATACAAGCTGGGGTACAGGCCAGAGGCGTGGGGCGGCGAGAGGGTTCACCAGAGACAGAGCGGGTAGCAGAACAGGCAGATCAGAAATACACTGCTAAGGGGAGCAGCGGGCGAGGCAGGAGAGGTCTGCCCCACCATGTGGGATTCTCCCTGGCCGGGCGTCGAACTCGCGTCGC